>MCJB01016670.1:31964-114740 GCA_002018475.1 Nicotiana obtusifolia
CAAACTAGCGTCCCCTTTTCGCCTTGCCTCCCTTTTTTCTCGTCCGCCTAAACCTATCAATCTCAAATTCTTGCACAAATCTGTGCAAGGTCAATTGATTCAACCTCAAATCATCTCTTTTGCCTCCTAAGCAGCAAATATCGCCGATTTTTTTTTCCATTTCCATGGATAAAATTCAAAACGCCTTAATTCGAAACCCTAGCCTAAAGATGAAATTTCAAAGTAGTTTGATTTCCTTCATGCTCCATCAAATCTGAGCATGCATGGAGTTTTCCAAAGCTTTATCAGGAGTATTCAATGTCCAGAGGTCAAACCTCTGGATATTAGAGCCTTAGCCGTTGGATTTTGATTCACTAAAGGTCGATTTTGATTCTCAATCGCCCAGGTAAAACTCTTCACCAATTTTCCCTCTATTCTCTGTGATTTTACTCCCTATCGTCATCAACTCATCGTCATCTTCCACTCACGATTTCAATTATACTGAAATCCCAAGCGTTGAATGAAACTATAAATATAGGCTATAATTTCTCCCACCAAACACGAACATGACACAGCAACATACACTAAGAATCACCTCACATAATCGAACAACTATAAGCTTGGGGTTTTAATTGATTTTCAATTTCTTCCTCTCTTTTTGGTTCTGAGCTTATTCACTATTTGAAGTTTGATCCTTTGGTTCCAAATTGTTAAAGAAAAAAAATTTGTTCGATTTTATACTCCAAAGGTTAGTGTATACTGACCCTCCATTTTCTTTGATTATCTGTGTTGCTTCATGCTTACCATGTTTCTTCTTTTGAGTATCTTTCGTTTATAATGTATGTTGGTTGGTTTATGGCTGCCTATCCTATGTTGATATTGTATATTATCCTCATTAAGCCAATTGTCTCCCTGATAACCTTGAGTTCTTAATGTTAGTTGACTATTCGTATGAACTTAATAAGCTTCACCAGATAAATGCTTCTCTAAGTTGAACAATCTAAGCCTTGTTGAACTTTTATAGTGAATTAAGGAACATTAGTGATTCTCTACACATGTTCCGATCTTAGACCTTTATGATGTCTTACTGAGATTTCATGTCTGTTATACTAGTTTTATATTGATTAGAAATGCTACTTGCTGATCTATATCATACACTTGACTTGTTTGCTTTGATAATGCTAGAATCTTGGCTGTCATGCACATTTAAAAGGTCTAATACAAGTTTCCTATTATAAGTTTAATTTACCACCTTAGTTGTTAGGTTGTCTGGTCTTCGAATTTGTTTTGTAATCCTGTAATTTCTTAAGACATCATTTTATGTAGGCTTGAAAATCTTCTATTAATCTTCATGTTTATGTGTTTTCTTAGCTACACTTATATACTGTACCAGATAAATGTTTTCCCAAAACAATTAACATGAGTCTTAATTAATTTTTTTGACTAATTTAAAGATTGTGATGATTCTATATATCAACTACTATCACGTTTAAACCATGTCTCTAACTCTCACTGAAGGCCTTGTTAAGAATTACACATGTTGCATCTGTTGCATTATTTCTTGAATTAGAACTGATATTCATCACAGTATCAGAACTGAACTTCATCATGCCTAGGCTATCGCACTCTACCTGTCTTCTTGGATTGGTTGATCCACTACTAGAACCATGTCCACTTATATATATATATATATATATATATATATATATATATATATATATATATATATATACACACACTTATAAATTAAATCTATGTGGTTAACCTATTACTTTTGTTTTAGATCATCTGCTAAATTATGTAAGTCTTGTAGTCCATTAAAGATATCATCAGGCACACATATGAACATCTTCCTGTTAGCCTCTATAATTGTGTGTTCTTGCTCATGAACTTCTTGGTTGCTTCTTCATCTAAAAGATACTCATGTCTTAGCTATCATACTCTTCCCCTAAAACTATATCATCTTATAAAGAAAATATTAATCTTGATAGATTAATATCATAGAGTTTGAAATATAAGTTAGTTGTGATTATTTATGAATTTAAGGGAAACTCTCTAACATTTTCTTGCCCTGTTTGAATGAATATTGTACTATGCTTGGCTGAACACTTCGATTCCTAATAAAATGTGAATCTAAGATTGTGAACTTGGAAGGGATGATTGATCATGTTATTAGCTTGGATTAGAATTAAGATTGACCTCTTTGTCCATATAAGTACCTCTGTTAGTGTTGTTGCTCTTTAGGAAATTTGGACAAAGTTGAGGATTTGATCAATGTGTGAACCTTTGATTGTTCTGAATATAGTCTAATAGCTATTGAGGTACTATAAATTCAATTATGAACCACTGAAAATTTGAATAAAGTAGTAGGATTAATAAAGTTAACATACATACCCTCTCTACCCTTTGGATCACCTGACTTAGCACTAAAACCTGAATTAGTCTACTGGTGGTTGCCTCTCTTTGTTTTACATCTCTGATTATATCCACTTTAAAATTTTTCCGATACATGGGGAATGACCCTGTATATTGTGAGTAATTGTAGTAGCCTACATTCTTTTGATTGTGAATTTAAAGTCCATGTTGTAATCTTGACTGTTATACTTTAATAATGGTGTTCTATATAGCTTCTGTAGAAAGTATGAATACTTGAACCTGTGAGTTTATTACTGCTACTATGTTGGTTACAACAGTGAATGCCTCATTTGCAACTAAACATGTGGGGAGGAGTGAGTATGAGGGGTTAAGAGCATTTGGTAGTTGGATCTAGTTTGTGGTTGAGATTGTTACAACCCGTAATTTCGTACGTTAGATTGCTCTGTAAGATAATTTACATATAAGAGCCTAAGAACCCAGAAAATAGTTCAAAAAGTCAAGAAAAGAGCAAAGGGCTTCGCAAAGTTGGATATGCTACCGCAAAAGCCACATGCGGGCCGCAAATGATGCAAATAAATTTGATCAAGTGTCATCAATGCCATCTACAAGCAAGACAATAAAAGGCGTTGGTTAGCCTTGGAGAAGATCCAAGCATCCATAAATCTTGCTGTCGACGAATCTTGGTTTGAAGATGTATATTTTTGTTTATGTTGTATTATTGTGTAGTTATTGAAGACATTAATTCTTACTTGTTAAGACATTAATTCTTACTTGTTTGGTCCTGCGTGACTATTTCTTAAACTTAGCCAGATTGTGGCCTTTTTGTTAATTAGTTGTTTCCTAGTTGATTTAGGTAAAGGCTCATTCTATATAAGCCTAAAAACTTCATTATTTTGATACCTTTTGACATTATTTTCAATCAAAAAATGGCAGCAACATTGCTCCCAAAAATCTTGTGAATTAACTTGCCCAATTTCGGTGTGATTCAAAATTGAACTTGTTCCTTTGTTTGATCGAACAGTTTGCAAGACCATCGTTGTCTTGAGGGTTTTTCTTATAGTATAGGTACTCCATGACTTCATCAAGAAGGTAAGTAGACTAGTTCCTACTTGTTGTCTTGATAGTTCATTGAGCGTCTTGCTTCTATCTTTTTGTTTTCTTATTTCCGCGTTTAATATTGCATCAATAGCTTCAGTGAAGGTTCAGTGGAGAGGCCAACCAGTCGAGGAGGTTATTTGGGAGACCGAGCAGGAGATGCGAAGCAGATATCCACACCTATTTGAGACTCCAAGTATGATTCCAGACCCGTTCGAGGACAAACATTTGTTTAAGAGGGGGAGAATGTAACGATTCAGCTGGTCGTTTTAATTATTGTAGCCCAGTTCCCCTGTTTGTTTCTCCTTCTTTGTTCATATGTGGTTATGTGACTTGCCGGGGTAGTTGGATTGGTTCCGGGGGTTCGAAGCTATCACAACCCAAAATCCTAACCTTTCGTGATGGCACCTATCGTGGTACTAGCAAGCCGACATTTCGAAATAATTCCAACACCATTAACTGAAAGATGAATTAAAGCAGTTTTAAATAACAAAGTTCTCATAAATAGGGCTAGAAACCAAAAATACAATGCGAAAATTCCCAATTATTGGGGTGTCGCAGAGTACATGAGCATCTATACATCACAAGTCTGGAAAAATACAGTCTATGATAGTCTGAAACTAAACACAATAAGTGGAAAGATAGGGAAGGAGAGACAAGGTTTGTGAAATGCCGGGCAGCTACCTTGGAATCTCCCAAAAGATCAATTGTACGATGAAATCAACACCCACCGTGTCCGGAAACACCTGGATCTGCACACGAAGTGCAGGATGTAGCGTGAGTACAACCAACTCAGTAAGTAACAACACTAAATAAAGAACTGAGAGTAGTGACGAGCTTCACAGTGAAAGATCAGTTACTGTGATTTCAACATAGGATAAGTAGGCATGCTTTCAGGTCGACAATTAAGGCCAAAACAGATAACTCATGTTAAGTTCAACTAAAACAGATAATAATATCTCTTAGAGATTCAAGACAGTGGTATATGACAGCTGAAGTGCAACAATTGTGAAGTGAATGCATCCTCTCAGAGCAACAGTCACTCAATCCTCCCATTCACTCCAACCTCACAATCACTCTTCCTCACAGTCACTCATTCCTCTCAATCGCTCTGCACTCGGCACTCGCACTCAGTAGGTACCTGTGCTCATTGGGGGTGTGTACAGACTCCGGAGGGGCACATTCAGCCCAAACGCTATAATCCGCACGGACAACTCACGTGCTGCACAGACAACTCACGTGCTACAAAACCAATATCAAGATTCGCACGGACAACTCACGTGCTACACGGATAACTCACGTGCTATAGTATCAATATCTTCACAATCAGGCCCTCGGCCTCACTCAGTCATCATATACATACGCCTTTGTGGGCCTCATCATTATCATACCCAACTGATCTGTGGTTGCACAATAGGTGCCGTACCCGGCCGACTATAGCACGGCTCGGTAGAGTAAAATAGCTGTCGACTATAGCGCGACAAATAGAGTAAAACATATACATATATATAGTTGCACAATAGGTGTCGTACCCGGCCGACTATAGCGCGGCTCGGTAGAGAAAATAGGTAATGCATGCTGGACTCATAGGAATCATACTTTCTGAACCTTTTGAAGAGACATAAGGTCGAAGAATAACACACATCAATCTTCCCATAAGAGGGGAAACAACATAAGCACTCCTAGCTTCTAAGAGTAGAGTATTTTTTTTTGGGAGGGGGGGGGGCTCGTTCATTGTATTACGTGTAATCAGAGTCGTGAAAAAGAAAGAAAGGGATGGTCTCACATACCTGGTATTCTCTGCACCAATTTCAAGCTACGCACTGTCACAACTCCTTAGTCTACAATGAAGGAAACGATTCTATCGTTATCCTCTAAGCATTATAGGTATTATTAGCCACAACCCTAAATTTATATGGTGTTTCTCCACACCCTTCTTCCTCCGTGATGCAAATAAATTTGATCAAGTGTTATCAATGCCATCTATGAACAAGACAAGAAAAGGCGTTGGTTAGCCTTGGAGAAGATCCAAGCGTCCATAAATCTTGCTATGGACGAATCTTGTGTTGAAGATGTACATTTGTATTTATGTTGTATTATTATGTAGTTATTGAAGACATTAATTCTTATTTGTTTGGTCTTGCGTGACTATTCTTTAAATTAGCCAAATTGTGGCCGTTTTGTTAATTAGTTGTTTCCTAGTTAAATTAGGTTACTAGTTATTCTTTTCCTAGTTGAGTTAGGTAAAGGCTCATTCTATATAAGCCTAAATACTTCATTGTTTTGATACCTTTTGACATTATTATCAATCAAAAAACGGCAGCACATTGCTTCCCAAAATCGTGTGAATTAACTTGTCCAATTTTGGTGTGATTCAAAATTGAACTTGTTCCTTTGTTTGATCGAACAGTTTGCAAGACCATTGTTGTCTTGAGGGTTGTTCGTATAGTATAGGTACTCTGTGACTTCATCAAGAAGGTAAGTAGACTAGTTCCTACTTGTTGTCTTGATAGTTCATTGAGCGTCATGCTTCTGTCTTTTGTTTTCTTGTTTCCGTTATTATATTGCATCAGTTGGTATCAGAGCTTGGAACGGGTTTGTTTCCACAATCCCAATCCTGTTCTTCGTGCCTTAGTTTTAGGTTCTAATTCTTAAATTTTGTTTTTCAAAAAAAAAAAGGAAAAAAAAAACGTGAAAAAAAAGAAGAAGAAAAAAACGTGAAAAAAAGAAGAAAGAAAAACCAAAAATTTATGTTGTTGAAGTTGTTAAATCATCTAGGGATTGAAGTCTTGAAGATTGATCGCTAAAGACACGTTCTTGAACCGATTGTTGAAGTTCTTGATCGTTAAAAACTGATAATCTTTAGATCTTGAAACTCTAGTTGAAATTCTTGAAGGTGAATGATTGAATCTTGAAAAAAATTGAAGTTCTTTGAGTTAAAATTGAAGTTCTTGAAGAGTTTTACATTGTTCTTGAAGAGGTTCTTGAATCCTCAAACGTTCCTAACGAGATTGCCTTGAATTCTTGAAATTCTTGAACTTTAATTTGTTGTTCTTGAAGATTTTGGTTGAAAAACGTGGGAGAGGGCCTAAGAAGTGTTAGGGAGGCCGAATTTGAGGAGGAGAATAGGAAACTCTAATTCTAGTCCAAGAAGGAAACAACTCCCAATCCAAAAGGGAGAAGTTTCAAGGAGTTGAAATTCTATTTGGACAAGGAGAGGAGGGGCTAACTTTTGTTGGAAAAGGAAAGGGGGGACCCAAAATCCTAAGGGCTAAGGAGAAAGGATTGGTCTTCTGCAAACTAAAGTGGGAAAGCTTCTAAAATTTCCTTATCTCTTCAATTTCGAAATTCTTCTTAATTTCACTACTTCTGGTTAGTAATTCTTAGGTAATTTCCCTACGTAAGTATTTACTAATCTTTTTGCTTGTAGGACCTCGTGCTAAAACTCAGAATTTCCACTTTCGTAGATAATTCTTGGCTTCTTGTGCTCACTTAAATAGCTATCCACCTATCGAGTCACATAACTTCACTCACCCCGAAGAAAACTATTGATCTTGTGAACTTGAAAGGTCGCTAAGGAACTTGGTCAATTAGAGGAAGCCAGTTTGAAGACAAGTGTGAAATCCTACCCAAAAAAATTTGAGTGAACCCGAGAGTCATTCAAAAAGTGAGAGAGAGAATTTTAACTAACCTTAACAGATTCTCTAGTCTTGTTTCTTTTGCAGGTACATGGCTACAAAAGGAGAAAAGGTTATGACCAACATTACTTTAGCCGAGCTATGGGCTGAAGTAAAGGCACTTAGTATCCGAGTGGAGAACCTTGAAAGAACAGCTTGGTACTTGGAAGAATGCCGGGGAAAGATCTAGTGATGGTTCTACCTTAAGACCTGTACATAATGGTTCTGTTTGTGAGGTTGAGTATGCCGATAAAGTTTCTACTAACGTTCGCCCCTTGCCTAGTGTTGTTAGTGAAGTTTTGCAGGAATATGTGGACATGTTTCCCGAGGAGATGTCGAGTGGACTACGTTCGTTGAGGGGGATAGAACACCAAATTGACTTTGTCCCGGGGTCACAAATTCCGAACAAACCCGCATATCGAAGCAATCCACAGGATACTAAGGAGTTGCAACGACAAGTGGATGAGCTATTGAGTAAGGGGCTAGTTCGAGAGAGTCTAAGTCCGTGTGCCGTACCCGTGATCTTGGTTCCAAAGAAAGACGGCACCTGGAGGATGTGTGTTGATTGCCGAGCCGTCAACAAGATAACGGTAAAGTATCGTCATCCTATCCCTAGGTTAGATGACATGCTAGATGAGTTATGTGGTTCAAGTGTGTTTTCTAAGATTGATCTTAGGTCCGGTTACCACCAAATCCGTATGAAACCGAGTGATGAGTGGAAAAATGCATTCAAGACCAAGTTTGGTCTATATGAATGGTTGGTGATGCCTTTTGGTCTCTCCAACGCACCTAGTACGTTCATGCGATTAATGAATCATGTGCTTAAACCGTTTCTTAATAAGTTTGTGGTTGTCTACTTTGATGATATCCTGATTTATAGTAGAAGTTTAGATGACCATGTTGATCACCTAAGGCAAATGTTTGAAGTATTAAGAGCTGAAAAGTTATATGTTAATTATAAGAAGTGTGCCTTTTGTGTGCAGAGAGTTGTATTTCTGGGGTATGTTGTAAGTGTTAATGGTGTTGAAGTAGATGCATCTAAGGTAGAAGCTATTAGAGACTGGCCTACTCCTACTACTGTTTCACATGTTAGAAGTTTCCATGGACTAGCTAGTTTTTTCAAACGCTTTGTTAAAGACTTTAGCACCATAGCAGCACCGATCACAGAGTTGGTGAGAAAAGACACGCCTTTTGTGTGGGGGGAGCCGCAAGAGGGTGCCTTCCAAGAGTTGAAACGTAGGCTTAGTTCTGCCCCATTGTTACAATTACCTGATTTTAGTAAGGCGTTTAAAATTGAGTGTGACGCCTCAGGGGTGGGAATTGGAGGTGTTCTTATGCAAGATGGGAAGCCTATTGCCTATTTTAGTGAGAAGTTAAAGGGGGCTGCCTTGAATTACTCTACGTACGACAAAGAGTTGTATACCCTCGTAAGAGGTTTAGCTCACTGGCAACATTACCTATGAACTAAGGAATTTGTAACTAGGAGTGATCACGAGTTCCTCAAACATCTTAGGGGTCAAGAGAAGCTAAATAAATGACATGCCAAGTGGGTAGAGTTCATTGAGAGTTTCCCTTACGTGATACATTATAAGAAGGAAAAGGAGAATGTAGTAGTTGACGCACTATCTAGGAAGTTTGCTTTGGCTATCATGTTAGCATCTAGTTTGGTGGGTTTTGAGAGTATTAAGTCTATGTATGAGCATGACCTAAATTTAAGAGTGTGTATGATGCCATTACTAGTGGGTAGCGGATTGAGAAATATCAGTGATGGGTACCTTTTTAAGAAGGGGAGAGTTTGTATACCCGAGTCCTCGTGGCGAGAGTTGTTGGTGCGTGAGGCGCATTGTGGGGGCTTGATGGGACACTTTGGGGTAGACAAGACTTTAGCTATATTAGCGGAACAGTTCCATTGGCCTAAGATGAGGCGAGATGTTGAGAGAATATGTGGAGCGTGTTTTGAGTGTAAAAGAGCTTAGTCTAGGTCTAATAATCATGGTTTGTATACTCCCTTACCCGTTCCTACTAGTCCTTGGGTAGATATCTCGATGGATTTTGTGATGGGGCTGCCGCGATCTAGGGGAGGTCATGATAGCATTTATGTGGTTGTTGATAGGTTTTCTAAGATGGCTCATTTTATTCCTTGTAAAAAAATGTGATGATGCACAACATGTTGCTTCTTTGTTCATTGCTAATGTATTAAAGTTGCATGGTGTGCCTCGAACTATTGTTAGTGATAGGGATGCTAAGTTTTTGAGTCACTTTTGGAAGTGTTTGTGGGGTGCTCTTGGCACTAAACTTTTGTTTTCTACATCACATCATCCACAGACTGATGGTCAAACCGAGGTTGTTAATCGAACCTTGGGAGCTCTTCTTCGAGCTTTGACCAAAGGGAAGTCCGGCACTTGGGCTGACCGATTACCTATTATGGAGTTTGCATATAATAGAACTGTTCATCGCATGACTAGCATTACTCCATTTGAATGTGTTTATGGTTTTAATCCTTTGATACCACTTGATCTTGTTCCTTTGTCGAGAGATGCAGTTATTAGCATTGACGGGGAAAACCGGGCAGCTGCGTTGCTCGAATTGCATGCTAAGTTGAGGAAAACTTTGGAGGATGCGTATGAAAAGGTAGCGGTCAAGAAGAATAAAGGAAGGAAAAAGCTTGACTTAAAGAAAGGTGACTGGGTTTGGGTGCATTTCCGAACCATAGGAAAGGGAAGTTAGCTCCGCGGGGAGATGGACCATTTCAAATGTCGCAGAATATCAATAACAACTCTCATGTTATGGAATTGTCTAGTAGCATTGCTTTCGGACATGACGGTGCTTTGATTTCGAGGACGAAATCCTCTCAAGAGGGGGAGAATGATGCAAATAAATTTGATCAAGTGTTATCAATGCCATCTATGAACAAGACAAGAAAAGGCGTTGGTTAGCCTTGGAGAAGATCCAAGCGTCCATAAATCTTGCTATGGACGAATTCTTGTGTTGAAGATGTACATTTGTATTTATGTTGTATTATTATGTAGTTATTGAAGACATTAATTTTTATTTGTTTGGTCCTGCATGACTATTCTTTAAATTAGCCAAATTGTGGCCTTTTTGTTAATTAGTTGTTTCCTAGTTAAATTAGGTTACTAGTTATTCTTTTCCTAGTTGAGTTAGGTAGACTTATTCTATATAAGCCTAAATATTTCATTGTTTTGATACCTTTTGACATTATTATCAATCAAAAAACGGCAGCACATTGCTCCCCAAAATCGTGTGAATTAACATGTCCAATTTTGGTGTGATTCAAAATTGAACTTGTTCCTTTGTTTGATCGAACAGTTTGCAAGACCATTGTTGTCTTGAGGGCTGTTCGTATAGAATAGGTACTTCGTGGACTTCATCAAGAAGGTAAGTAGACTAGTTCCTACTTGTCTTGGTAGTTCATTGAGCGTCTTGCTTCTATCTTTTATTTTCTCGTTTCCGCTTTTTATATTGCATCACTCCAAACTCCATAAATATAATAGTAAGACATGCAGTCCAACAGCAACCCAAAACAACCACAACCCAGTTCACTACCGGTAAATGACTTGAACCCATGGCTTCCGATCACCATCCCGTTGGTTCTTACATGCATAGAATGAATTATCAAGAATTCCCAGGAGAAAGGATGTATGAAGGAGAGCAGTAACTTACCTTGAATGTTGGATAACTCAGCCCTCTTCCTTGGTTCTTCATCCTCTAGGTTTTACTCCCAATTAGGGCTTGAAGGAGAGGGAAAATCGGTTAGGGCTTTTCCTTAGTTCTTCAATCTCTAGATTTCTTTCCCCACTTATAACTTGAAGGAGAAGAAAAATTGATTAGGGCTTGTGTGAGATTTTTGGGAATGGGTTGCAGGGGCTCTCTTTGGTTTTTAAGGTTTGAAATATGGGTGAAGTGTCTGGGTTTATAATCCTTTTAAAGTCCCCTCCAGAACGACCTTGGGAACTTTTAATCTTGTCCGTTGATTTGGCAAGTAAGTGACACACGTGTCTGACGCCTACCAGTATACGATCGCATTTACGTCGTAGAACCAACTTGCAGTTCGCATCCTGGATGCGAACCTCAGCCCAGAAATCTGTCTCATTCTACGATGTGGGATGTCTGGTTTGCGGTCCGCATTGCTGGAATGCGATCACATATTAGACCGCATTTTTGACGTAGAGTTTGCCAGAAAACCTATTTCAGCCTGCGATGCATTAAGTGCAATATGCGGTTTGCGTTTTGGAAATGCGACCGCATTTATGACCACATTTCTGGCGTTGATCTTTGTCTAGAAATCTGTCTTGGTCTGTGATTTCAGTGTTAGATATGCGGCTCGCATGTGGGTTTTGCGGTAGCATTCCCAGCTTTGCGACGCCTTTTGCTCTTCTCTTAACTTTTTGAACTCTTTTCCGGTTCTTAGGCCCTATATGTAGACTATCTTACGGTCTAATCTAACGTACGCAATTACGGGTTGTAACACCCCCCCTCCCCCCTTAAGAACATTCGTCCTCAAATGTCAAGGTTTACGGGGATTTTACTCATTGTGGATTTCGGCTGAGTTCCCCTTATCAATAGAGGACAAACTTGCGGGCATTTAACACAACGTACGGTTCTAAAAGAGCATGCAAACTTATGGACATGTACATTATCTGCATATTACCATTTTGTATTAAGAAAGAGTATTCTCAATTTATTGCTTACCTCATAGAGACGTTCCTCCTTTTAATGCGTCCTGCGTTCCTCGGGCACCCTCATTATCTCCATCCTGGAATAGGTACGGGTATTTAGACTTCATCTCATCCTCTGCTTCCCATGTCATTTCTTCCGTATTCTTGTTCCTCCACAATACCTTAACGGAAGCTACATCCTTTGTTCTTAGCTTGCGGACTTGTCGATCTAGTATAGCCACTGGTACTTCTTCATATGATTGATCCTTTGTAATTTGTACATCTTTGATAGGGACGACTCGAGAAGGGTCTCCAATACATTTCCTCATCATAGATACATAGAATACCAAATGGACAAGTTCCAATTCGGACGGCAATTCTAACTCATAAGCCATACGTCCAATTCGTCGAAGGATTTTATATGGACCGCTATACCTTGGACTTAGTTTACCTTTCTTCCCAAAATGCATGACACCCTTCATTGGTGAGACCCTCAGGAACACCCAATTTCCAACCTCAAACTCCAGATCACGACGTCGGACATCCGAATAGGACTTTTGCCTGCTTTGTGCCGTTTCAATCGTTCATGTATCACCTTTACCTTCTCGATGGCTTGGTGGATCAGATCTGGCCCATATAACTCAGTTTCACCGACTTCGAACCATCCAACTGGTGATCTACATCTCCTCCCGTACAGTGCCTCGTATGGAGCCATCTTAAGACTGGAGTGGTAGCTACTATTGTAGGAAAATTCTATGAGTGGAAGATGGTCATCCCAATTTCCCTTAAAATCTAGAACACATGCTCGTAGCATATCTTCCAGTGTGTGAATAGTACGTTCAGCCTGTCCGTCAGTCTGCAGATGAAAAGTCGTGCTGAGATTCACCTGTGTACCCAAACCCTTCTGAAAAGACCTCCAAAAGTTCGCTGTAAATTGAGCTCCTCAGTCTGATATAATAGACACCGGCACACCATGAAGTCTAACAATCTCCTTGATATACAGCTTCGCATAGTCTTCAGCTATGTAGGTTATCTTAACTGGCAGAAAATGGGCACATTTTGTAAGTCGGTCAACTATCACCCAGATGGAGTCAAACTTATGATAAGAGCGAGGTAATCCAATAATGAAGTCCATATTAATCACCTCCCATTTCCAGGTTGGAATTTCTATATTCTGAAGCAATCCACCGGGTTTCTGATGCTCTATCTTTACTTGTTGACAATTGGGACACTGGGCTACAAATTCTGCAATGGACTTCTTCATGCTATCCCACCAATACTGCTCTTTGACATCATGATACATCTTTGTCGAGCCGGGATGGATGGAATATCGGGATTGATGAATTTCCTTCATAATCTTCTCTCACAACCCCGCCACATTCGGCACACATAATCAATCCTGGTATCTTAGTGTTCCATCCCCTCCGATCTCAAAAGCTGAAATTTTACCCTGCTGAATGCCCTCTCTCAATTGTACCAAGTTAGGGTCTTCATACTGTCGTGCTTTTACCTCGGCTATGAGAGATGATTCTGATGTATTACGCACAGTAACACCTCCGCCCCAGAGTGTAATAATTTGATTCTTATATTGGCCAACTGATGAAGCTCTTTAGTCAACCCCCATTTACCTGCTTCAATGTGCACTAAGCTTCCCATTGACTTACGGCTGATAGCGTCTATCACAACATTGGCTTTACCGGGATGATACAACATCTCGATGTCGTAGTCTTTCAGTAATTCGAGCCAACGTCGCTGTCTCAAATTCAACTCCTTCTGACTGAAGATGTATTGCAAACTCTTGTGATCTGTGTAGATGTCAACATGGACGCCGTACAAGTAGTGCTGCCATATCTTCAAAGCATATATTACTGCAGCCAATTCCAAATCATGGGTTGGATAATTCTTTTCGTGCTTCTTCAATTGCCTTGAAGCGTAAGCAATCACCTTCCCATGTTGCATCAATACGCATCCCAAACCTACAGCTGAAGCATCACAAAATACCACATATCCTTCTGTTCCCTCTGGGAGAGTAAGCACTGGCGCGGAGATCAACCGATTCTTTTGCTCCTGGAAACTACGTTCACAAGCGTCGGACCATTGGAACTTAGTAGCTTTCTGTGTTAACTTAGTCAATGGTGTCGATATAGAGGAAAACCCTTCCACAAACCTCCTATAATATCCTGCTAGCCCTAGAAAGCTGCGGACTTCTGATGGTGTTGTGGGTCTTGGCCAACTCTTCACTGCATCGATCTTCTGAGTGTCGACACTAATACCCTCGTCAAATATCACATGGCCTAGGAATGCTCTGAGTTCAGCTAGAATTCACATTTGGAGAGATTCGCATATAACTTGCAATCCCGAAGGGTCTGTAATAATATCCTCAAGTGGCCCGTATCATCTGTCTCTGAACGGGAATACACTAGAATGTCATCAATGAACACAATCACGAACACATCAAGATAAGGCCTGAATATGGTATACATGAGATCCATAAAAGCTGTCGGGGCATTGGTTAACCCAAACGACATCACCAAGAATTCGAAATGCCCATATCTCGTCCGAAAGGCTGTTTTTGGAATATCCTTCTCCTTGACCCTCACCTGGAAATACCCTGAACGTAGGTCAATCGTGGAAAAATATTTGGCACCCTGAAGTTGGTCGAACAGGTCGTCAATCCTTGGAAGTGGATATTTATTCTTTATAGTAACCTTATTCAACTGTCGATAATCGATACACATCCTCAACGACCCGTCTTTCTTCCGCACAAACAAGACTGGCACCCCAAGGTGAAGTGCTAGGCCTAATGAAGCCCTTATCCAGCAAGTCCTTCAACTGCACTTTCAACTCTCGCAACTCTGCCGAGGCCATTCTGTATGGAGGGATAGAAATCGGGTGAGTGTCGGGCAACACATCAATGCCAAACTCAATCTCCCTTTCAGGAGGAGGACCTGGGAGTTCATCTAGAAAAACATCTGGAAATTCATTGACCACGGGAATTGATTGTAGGGTAGGCGGCTTTACCTCCACCTCCCTAACGCGAACGAGATGATAGATGTAACCCTTTGAGATCATCTTCCTTGCCTTAAGATAGGAAATAAACCTACCTTTCGGCGTAGCAATGTATCCGTTCCATTCAATGATGGGTTCATCAAGAAATTGAAATTTAACCATCTTCGTAAGACAATCGACATTTGCATAGCATGAGGCCAACCAGTCCATTCCCATTATCACGTCGAAATCAACCATTGCTAACTCAAATAAATTCGCCGAGGGGTGTAACATATGATAATGTAGATCCCGGATCAATCAACGCATATACATCATAAAAAAATACAGACAGTATACCTGTAACAACATCCGGAGACGACTCAAGATCCTGCCGACTTGCTAGAGCATAAATTCAATTTTTAGTGCCACTCGGACTCGGCACTGCACCCCTACCCCTACCACGACCTGTCGACTGCTGGAAACCCCGTGCTGGAGGTCGAACTGATGAGGAAGAACCAGACGCAAATCCAGTCGGCTACACCATTCCATCACCTCCTCTATTAGGACAATCCCGCCTTATATGGCCAGGCTGTCCACAAGAATAACATACATCAAAACCTCGACGGCATAGTCCAAAATGAGCCTTGCCACACTGATCACAACGTGGTGTTAGGGGCCTCGTCTGACTAATATCCCTGTGATGTTGCGAGCCTAATGCCCGCGAACTCTGACCTGGACCCGAATAGGTAAGTCGATCATATCGAGGTCTCTGAAATTGTGGAGGGGCACTAGCTACAGGTGGCACCGAACTCCTCGAAGACTGGGGCCTGACACTACTTCTGAAGTCACCAGAATACCCTGCAAATCTCGTCCTCTTATGCTGGCTCCTATCCTTCTCCCTATCTGCCCTCTGCTGGCGCTTACGATCCTCTAGGGTCTAGGCATAAGCCTGAATACGGGAAATATCCATGCCTTCTATCAAGGAGGCTGTTGTGCACTCATTTATCAGATGTGGTCCCAATCCATTCACGAACAAATGAACCCTATCACTCATCTCGGCCACCATATGGGGAGCATACCTTGCTAAAGAATCAAACTGCATACTGTACTCTCGCACGCTCATGTTACCTTGTCTAAGGTTCAAGAATTTATCAGCTCTAGCTCGTCGTACCTCAACTGGCAGGTAATGACGAAGAAATGCCTCAGAAAATTCCTTCCACACAGGTGGGGAAGCATTCGGACCCCTGGATCTTTCCCAACTATCATACTAGAAAACTGCTAAATCCCGTAACTGATAAGAAGCCAACTCTACTGCCTCCGTATCACTAGCATGCATAACCCGCAGTGTGCGATGAATCTGATCAATAAAATTCAGCGGGTCCTCCTTGGGGTCTGACCCGGTAAACACTGGAGGATCTAGATTAATAAAATCACGAACTCTGGCACTAGCAGGTGTATCAGCAGCACCGGTATTCTGCCTCTGAGTCTGAGAAGCTACCAAGCTAGTCAACAACTGTACCGCAGTCCGCAAGTCCTGGTCTGTAGTACCAGATAGAGGAACTGGAGATGCTGGGTGGCTTCTAATGTCCTCTGGGGAAGGCGGAGTAGATGAGGTCCGAGACTGCATCTCACTCTGAGGCTCACTTTGGCCTTCTCTAGCTTGGGGCACCTGACTGGTACCTTCTCCTGCATCTGTACCAAGCCATCTACTAGTTGTTTGCTTCCTAGTTGAAGGCATCGCTGTAGGAAAACAAGGCGAATGTTAGGGACGAACACTTATGACTCAACTCTACGCACGATCTAGATTTAGGAAGAAGGTAACAACCCTAAATGTCTGGCAGCATCCTAATTATAAATGTGGCACACTACACATCCATAATCAGGACTCTACCAGACACCGCTCATAGATAATCCCTAGGACAGACCTGCTCTGATACCAAGTTTTGTCACGACCCAAGCTGGAGGGCCGCGATTGGCACCCGAACCCTACTCACCGAGTGCCGACGTACCTGTCACCAAACCTCTCGTATTGTCTATAAGGACCGACGAGACTAGTATAAATAACAAACAATAATCACAATCAGCTCAAACCTTCCGATAATCACATATATATACATATATATATATATATATATATATATATATATATATATATATATATATATATATATATATATATATATATATATATTTATATTATATACAACATGGCCAACAAGGCTGCAATGCAAAAACTATACATCAGAATACATTTACCGACAAGGCAATCTCATTATACATAAGCCAATCCCTTGTCTATGAGGCTCTACAAGAGCATAAGTGATGCAACCTATGTCGGAATAGGGCCCCTACATGCCCATAATGCCTATAACAAAATGCATACCACGACCACGGCTAGTCCGAAGAATGGATCTCGCCAATATCGCTGAATTGGGCAGCCTACTGTGGTGGGGGAGCCTCGTTTATGTGTCCGCCCGGACCTGCAGCACGGCATGCAGCGTCCACAAATAAAAGGACGTCAATACGGATAAAGTACTGAGTATGTAAGAGAGGAAAACATAACATAAAAATAGTAATATATGTCAGGATAAGAAACATACAACCTGTAGCATCTATATGCCTCTGAGGGCGACCAACCATGAAATGCCTGATGTGCATATGCATATACATATATCCTTTTTAAAATCATCATATATATATATATATATATATATATATATATATATATATATATATATATCTATATATATATACATACGCCTTTGTAGGCCTCATCATCATCATACCCAACTGATCAGTGGTTGCACAATAGGTGTCGTACCCGACCGACTATAGCGCGGCTCGGTAGAGTAAAATAGTTGTCGACTATAGCACGACTAATAGAGTAAAACATATACATATATATAGTTGCACAATAGGTGCCGTACCCGGCCGACTATAGCACGGCTCGGTAGAGAAAATAAGTAATGCATGCTGGACTCACAGGAATCATACTTTCTGAACCTTTCGAATAGACGTAAGGTCGAAGAAATAACACACATCAATCTTCCCATAAGAGGGGAAACAATATAAGCACTCCTAGCTTCTAAGAGTAGAGTATTTTTTTTTTTTTGGGGGGGGGGGCTCGTTCATTGTATTACGTGTAATCAGAGTCGTGCAAAAGAAAGAAAGGGATGGTCTCACATACCTGGTATTCTCTGCGCTAATTTCAAGCTACCCACTGTCACAACTCCTTAGTCTACAATGAAACAAACGATTCTATCGTTATCCTCTAAGCGTTATAGGTTTTATTAGCCACAACCCTAAATTTATATGGTGTTTCTCCACACCCTTCTTCCTCCAAAACTCCATAAAAATAATAGTAAGACATGCAGTCCAACAGCAACCCAAAACAACCACAACCCAGTCCACTACCGGTAAATGACTTGAACCCATGGCTTCCGATCACCATCCCGTGGGTTCTTACATGCATAGAACGAATTATCAAGAATTCCCAGGAGAAAGGATGTATGAAGGAGAGCAGTAACTTACCTTGCATGTTGGATAACTCAGCCCTCTTCCTTAGTTCTTCATCCTCTAGGTTTTACTCCCAATTAGGGCTTGAAGGAGAGGGAAAATCGGTTAGGGCTTTTCCTTAGTTCCTCAATCTCTAGATTTCTTTCCCCACTTAGAACTTGAAGGAGAAGAAAAATTGATTAGGGCTTGTGTGAGATTTTTGGGAATGGGTTGCAGGGGCTCTCTTTGGTTTTTAAGGTTTGAAATAAGGGTGAAGTGTCTAGGTTTATAATCCTTTTAAAGTCCCCTCCTGACCGACCTTGGGAACTTTTAATCTTGTCCGTTGATTTGGCAAGTAAGTGACACACGTGTCTGACGCCTACCAGTCTGCGATCGCATTTACGTCGCAGAACCAACTTGCAGTTCGCATCCTGGACGTGAACCTCAGCCCAGAAATCTGTCTCATTCTGCGATGTAGGATGTCTAGTTTGCTATCTGCATTGCTGGAATGCGATCGCATATTAGACCGCATTTTTGACGTAGATTTTGCCCAGAAAATCTGTTTCAGTCTGTGATGCATTAAGTGCAATATGCGGTTCGCATTTTAGAAATGCGACCGTATTTCTTGCATTGATCTTTGTCCAAAAATCTTTCTTGGTCTGCGATTTTAGTGTTAGATATGCGGCTCGCATGTGGGTTTTGCGGTAGCATTCCCAGCTTTGCGACGCCTTTTGCTCTTCTCTTAACTTTTTGAACTCTTTTGCGGTTCTTAGGCCCTATATGTAGACTATCTTGCGGCGTAATCTAATGTACGCAATTACGGGTTGTAACATCTCTATAATCTCTTGGGCTCTAAAAAATCATGAAAATCAGCCCACACAGAAATGATATGATCTATCAACAGGGAAAAATAGAGACTGAGATAAGCAAAAATGTGACTGAGTACAAGCAGTAATTAGCAGATAATTCAACATGTAACACGGACTCTATGGGTCCTTACAGTACCAACACATAGCCTAAACATGATTTCTAATATGATTTGCAGTCAAATTTCTATAACACATGGAGAATATACGGACAAACAACAAATTCTTACACTATACAGTTCCATGGAATTTGACCAAGTCTCAATTCCTACGGTGCACGACCACACGCTCATCACATAGCATGTACGTCTCCTCAAACCAATCACATAACACATAATCAAGGGTTTCATACCCTCAGAACCAAATCTAGAACTGTTACTTACCTCAATCTGAGCAAATCACTACTCCAACACACCTTTGGCTCGCAAAATCGGCCTCCAAACGTCCCGAATCTAGCCACAAACAGTACGATACAATCAACATGGGAAAAAGGAAACAATTCCATAAGAAAATACTAAGTTATAAACAAAAAGTCAAACATCGACTCAAAGCCGGCCCTCGGGCCCACGTCTTGAAATCCGACCAAAATCACAAAATCCATAAGCCCATTCAACCACGAGTCCAACCATACTAAATTTATCAAAATCCAACTCCAAAACGTCACTCAAATCCCCAAATCAAACTCTCAAAATCCCTAGCCTCTAACTCCTAAATTACACCTTTAATACACACCAACTAGGTGGGAAAATCAATGGGCAAGCAAGATTATTGATCAGAAATGGGCACAAGGGACTTACCTCAAGAATCCCCTCAAAATCCCTCTCAAGAATCTCCCAAACCTGTTCTTGAAATATTTGAAATTAAGCCAAAAATCGCGAACCCTTGTTTTAATAATCTGCCCAACACTTCTGCTTCTATGGGAACTTAACTGTTTCTGCAGCGTCGCAGAAGCGATATCACACACGCATCTGCGGCTTATTCCGCTACTGTGGTCCCTCACTCCACTTCTACGAGAATCCAAGCTGTCTCTGCGGACCAGGCTCATCTGCCCAGTTCTGCTTCTGCGGTTCTGCTTCGGCGGTTCACATGCCGCATCTGCAGTCACGCAAATGCGGAACTACCTATCGCACCTGCACGCCTTCCGCTTCTACGCACCTCTCACCGCACCTGCGGCTATGCAGGAGCAGAAAACTCCTCGCACCTACGACCACCTACACACTCCCCTTCAAACTCGCACCTGCGCAAGCCAGCCCGCATCTACGATCAAAGCTCCGCAGGTGCGGTTACACCAGTAGAGGTCAAACTTCAGCAATCACTCAACTTTAACTTTTGATCCGTTAACCATCCGGAATCAACCTGAGGCCCCCCGGGACCTCAACTAAACATACAAATAAGTCCTAAAACCTCATATGAACTTAGTCGAGCCCTCAAATCACATCAAACAACTCCAAAAACACGAATCGCACCTAAATTCAAGCCTATTGAAACTCAGGAAATTCAACTTCTTCAAACGACACCGAAACCTATCAAAACACGTCCGATTGATCCCAAATTTTGCACACAAGTCATATTTGACATTGCGGACCTACTCCAACTTCCGAAATTGGAATCCGACCTCGATATGAAAAAGTCCACTCCCAGTCAAACTTCCCAAAAATTCAGCTTTCGCCATATCAAGCCTAATTCCACTATGGATCTCCAAATCACAATCTGGACACGCTCGTATGTCCAAAATCACCCAACGGAGCTAACGGAAACATCAAAACTCCATTCTGAAGTCGTTTACTCAAAGATCAACATCTGGTCAATCATTTCAAATTAAGCTTTCAATCATGAGACTAAGTGTCTCATTTGATTCTGAAATCTCTCCGGACCCGAACCGACTACCCCGGCAAGTCACATAATAGCTATAAAGTATAAAATGAGCAGTAAATGGGGGAACGGGGCTACAACTCTCAACATGACCTGCTAGGTTATTACATCCTCCCCCTCTTAATCAAACGTTCGTCCTTGAACGGGTCTAGAAGCGTACATGGAGTCTCAAATAGGTGTGGATATCTGCTCTGCATTTCCCACTATGTCTTCCAAGTAGCCTCCTCAACTGGCTGACCTCTCCACTACACTTTCACTGAAGTTATGTCCTTTGACCTCAACTTTCGAACCTGCCGATCCAAAATGAGCACCGGCTCCACATCATATGTCAGATCACCATCCAACTGTACTGTGCTGAAATCCAAAACATGAGACGGATTGCCGACATACTTCAGGGGGCACACCCGACAAACTAGGTGGCAAAGCAAGCTTGTAAGCCACCTCCCCAATCCTCTGAAGTACCTCAAATGGCCCAATAGACCGAGGGTTCAACTTGCCCTTCTTCCCGAACCTCATAACACCCTTCATGGGTAAAACCTTGAGCAGTACCTTCTCCCCAACCATGTAAGCAATATCATGGACCTTCCTGTCAACATAACTCTTCTGTCTAGCCTGCGTCGTGCGAAGCCACTCCTGAATCATCTTAACCTTGTCTAAAGCATCCTGAACCAAGTCAGTACCCAATAGCCTAACCTCACTGGGCTCAAACTAACCCACCAGAGATCTACACTGTCTCCCATACAAAGCCTCATATGGAGCCATCTGAATGCTCGACTGGTAGCTGTTGTTGTAGGTAAACTCCGCGAGCGGCAAAAACTAATCCCATGAACCCCCAAAATCAGTAACACAAGCGCACAGCATGTCCTCCAATATCTAAATAGTGCGCTCGGACTGTCCGTCCGTCCGAGACTGAAATGTTGTGCTCAACTCAAATTGGGTGCCCAACTCTCGCTGCACGGCTCTCCAAAACTGCGATGTAAACTGCGTGCCACGATCTGAAATGATGGACACTGGCACACCATGGAGGCGGACAATCTCTTGGATGTAAATCTCAGCCAACGCTTCAAAGAATAAGTAGTCCCAACTGGAATGAAGTGTGCGGACTTGGTCAGCCGATCCACAATCACCCAAATAGTATCAAACTTCCTCGAAGTCCGTGGGAGCCCAACTACAAAATCCATGGTGATCCGCTCCCATTTCCACTATGGAATCTCTAACCTCTGAATCAATCTACCCGGTTTCTGATGCTCATACTTCACCTGCTGACAGTTGAGGCACTGAGCTACAAACCCCACTATGTATGTTCTTCTTCATTCTTCTCCACCAATAATGCTGCCTCAAGTCCTGATACATCTTCACAGCACTTGGATGGAAGGAATACCGCGAACTGTGGGCCTCCTCAAGAATCAACTCACGTAGCCCATCCACATTAGGCACACAGATCCGACCCTACATCCTTAACATCCTATCATCCCCAATAGTAACATCTCTTGCATCATCGTGCTGAACCGTGTCCATAAGGAAAAGAAAATGGGAATCATCATGTTGGCGCTCTCTGATGCGATCATATAAGGAAGACTGAGATACCACACAAGCTAGAACCCGACTAGGCTCCGAGACGTCTAATCTCACGAACTGGTTGGCCAAGGCCTGAGCATCAACTGCAAGAGGTCTCTCACCAACAAGAATGAGTGCAAGGCTACCCATACTCACCACCTTTCTACTCAAGGCATCAGCCACCACATTGCCCTTCCCGGGATGATATAGAATAGTGATATCATAGTCTTTTAGCAGCTCCAACCATCTCTGCAGCCTCAAATTTAGATCCTTCTGTTTGAACAAGTGCTGGAGACTCTGATGATCTGTAAACACCTCACAAGACACACCATAGAGACAATGCCTCCAAATCTTTAATGCATGAACGATGGCAGCTAACTCCAAATCATGGACGGGGTAGTTCTTCTCATGAGGCTTCAACTGGCACGAAGCATACTCAATCACACTACCCTCCTGCATCAAGACACATCCAATACTGATCTGAGAAGCATCACAATACACTGTATAAGAACCAGAAGGTGAAGGTAGAACTAGAAATGGAGTTGTAGTCAAGGCAGTCTTGAGCTTCTGAAAGCTCTTCTCACACTCATCCGGCCATCTGAAAATAGTACCCTTCTCGAATCTCTGTAGTTGAGGACGGTCTAGGCCAACTCTGAACCGCCTCTATCTTCTTCGGATACACCTGAATCCCCTCACTAGACACCATGTGCCCCAAGAATGCCATTGAACTAAGCCAAAACTCACATTTGGAGAACTTAGCATAAAGCTTCTCCTCTCTCAACCGCTACAACACAATCCTCAAATGCATGCTCCTCCTACCTATGAGAGTACACCAGGATATCATCAATGAACACTATGACAAATGAGTCAAGATAAGGCTGAAATACACTGTTCATCAGATGCATGAATGCTGCTAGGGCGTTAGTCAGCCCAAAAGACATCACGAGGAACTCATAATGACCAAAACGGGTCCTGAATGCTGTCTTTAGAATATCCGAGTCCCGAATCTTCAACTGGTGATATCCAGACTTCAAGTCAAACTTAGAGAACACCCTCGCTCCTTGAAGCTGGTCAAAATAGATCATCAATACGCGGCAAAGGATACTTGTGGTTAATTGTAACTTTGTTCATCTGCCTATAATCAATGCACATCCGCATAGTACCATCCTTCTTCTTCACAAACAGAACCCGTGCACCCCAAGGCGACACACTAGGCCTAATAAACCCCTTATCAAGGATTTTCTGAAGTTGCTCCTTCAATTCCTTTAACTCAACTGGTGCCATACGATACGGTGGAGTAAACATGGGCTGAGTGCCCGGCACCAAGTCAATACCAAAGTCAATGTCCCGGTCGGGCGGCATACCCGGCAGGTCTACAAGAAACACATTCGAAAAATATAGCACCATCGGAATAAAATCAATAGTAGGAGTATCAGCACCAACATCCATCACAAAGGCCAAATAAGATAAACAACCCTTCCCAACCATCTGCTGGGCCTTCAAATATGAAATCACTCTACTATGAAAATAGTCTAGAGAACCTCTCCACTCAATCCTTGGCAACCCCAACATCACCAACGTCACGGTCTTAGCGTGACAATCCAGAACAGCATGACATGGAGACAACCAATCCATGCCCAAGATCACGTTGAAATCAAACATACTACGCAATAAAAGATCGACCCTAGTCTCAATCCCCAATAGTCACTACACATGACCGATATACATGATCCACAATAATAGTATCGTCCACTGGTGTAGATACATGAACAGATTAAACTAAGGACTCACGTATTTAGATAATGAGCAAAATATGATGATACATACGAATAGGTGGAACCAGGGTCAAATAATACAGAAGCATCCTTGTGGCATACAGAGACAATACCTGTGATCACTGCATCTGAAGCAACGGCGTCTGGCTTGGCAAGAATAGCATATAATCAGGCCTGACTGCCACCTGATTGGCCTCCCCCTTTAGGGCGACCTCTAGCTACCTGGGCCCTACCCCGAGCTGACTGAGTGGGTGGTGTAACTGCTGGTGCTGGTACCATCGGCCGAGAACTCTACTGTGGAGCCCCACTCAACAATCTAGGGCAATCTCTCTTGATATGACCCAAGTCCCGGCACTTGAAACAACCCCTCCTATCACGGAACTACTGCTCTTGATAACCCGAGGAACTAACCATAGAAACCTGAGCAGATGAGGCATGGTGAGAACTCTGCGCTGGTAGTGCATTGAATGAAGACTGGCCTGAGCGAGCACTATAAGAATCGTGACTAGCTGATGCACCACGATGAGCTGGACGAGCAGTCTGAGCAGGCCTATAAGGATGACCCCTGCTGCGGTAGGACTTCCCCCCAAAAAAGTACACCACCGAAACCACCCGATCCACGAGGCCTCTTGGCCTCCCTCTCTCCACCCTCCTGGCTGCGGACCATTTCTATCTGTTGAGCAATGTCAACCACCTCATCAAAAGTAGCACCAGACACCCTCTCCCGAGTCATAAGCAACTGCAGCTAATATGTAAGGCCATCAATGAACCTCTTAATCCTCTCCCTATCAGTGGGAACCAACCAAACTGCGTGACGAGCCAACTCAGAAAACCTCATCTCGTACTGCGTCAGACATGCCCTCTTGTTGTAAGTGCTCAAACTGTCTGCACAGCTCCTCCCTGCGAGACTGCAGCACGAACTTCTCCAAAAAGAGAACGGAGAACTGCTGCCATGTAAGTGGTGCTGCACCGACAGCCTGCGCCTCTCATAAGCCTCCCACCATCAGAAGGTGGCCCTAGAAAACTGAAAATTAGTGAACGAGACCCCACTAGTCTCCAAAATATCTGTTGTACGAAGAATTCGCTGGCACTTGTCCAAGAAACCCTGGGCATCCTCCGACTCAGCACCGCAAAATGATGAAGTTTGAAGCCTCCCAAATCTCTCAAGTCTCCTCTGCTCATCATCAGTCATAGCGGGGACGACTAGGGCCTGAGCAGCTACAACTGGCTGGGTTGTAGTACCCTCGGTGTCTGATGTCCCTGTATCACCTGCTCTGGAGTACGGGAAGCGAGGGCATGAGTACCTTCCCCGGCCTGAGAAGTGGATGGTGCAGCCTAAGAAGAAACCACCTGAGCAAGGATAATACAAACCGTTAATATCTAGGCCTAAGCCTCCTGAACACAATGGACACAGCTGGTGCCTGAGCTGGCCTCACTGGCTCAGCCATATCTGGAACCTGCTCCTGAGCTAGAGCAACTGGTGGATCTGCAGGTGCTGCTCTAGCAGCTATACGAGCTGCACCTCTACCCCTACTGCGGCCCCTATCGCGACTTCAGCCTCTCGTGGCCCTAGCTGGTGGTACTGGTGTCTGTCCATCTTGTCCAGTAGCATGTGCCCTCACCATCTGTGAGAGAATAGAATACAAAAGTTTAGTTACCGGAATCAACAAATTCACACGACAAGAATACAAGAATGTGAAGTTTCCTAAGGGTTCGACAGCCTCTCGAAGATAAGTACAGACATCTTTGTACCAATCTGCAAGACTCTACTAAACCTTCTCATGACTCGTGATACCTATGTAACCTAGGCTCTAATACCAACTTGTTACGACCCAAAATCCTAGCCTGTCGTGATGGCGCCTAACGTGGTACTAGGTAAGCCGCTATTTTGAAATAATTCCAACACCTTTAACAGATAAATGAATTAAAGCAGTTTAAAATAACAAAGTTCTCATACACAGGGCTAGAAACCTAAAACACAATGCGGAAGTTCCCAACTATCGGGGTGTCACAGAGTACCTGAGCATCTATACATCACAAGTCTGAAAAAATACTGTCTATGATAGTCTGAAACTAAATACAATAAGCGGAAAGATAGGAAGGAGAGACAAGGTCTGCAAAACACCAGGCAGCTACCTTGGAATCTCCCAAAAGATCAACTGTGCGATGAAATCAACACCCACCGTGTCCGAAAACACCTGGATCTGCACATGAAGTGCAGGGTGTAGCATGAGTATAACCAACTCAGTAAGTAACAATATTAAATAAAGAACTGAAAGTAGTCACGAGCATCACAGTCAAAGTTCAATTACAGTGATTTCAAGATAGGAAAAGTAGGCATGCTTTCAGGTTCGATAATTAAGGCCAAAACAGTTAATTCATGTCAAGTTCAACTGAAACAGAAGATATATCTCTCAGAGATTTCAAGACAGTGATATATGACAGCTGAAGTGCAACAATAGTGAAGTCAATGCATCTTCTCAAAGCAATAGTCACTCAGTCCTCTCATTCACTCCAACCTCACAATCACTCTTCCTCACAGTCACTCATTCCTCTCAATCGCTCAGCACTCGGCACTCAGCATTCGCACTTAGTAGGTACCTGCGCTCACTAGGTTGTGTACAGATTCCAGAGGGGCTCCTTCAGCCCAACCGCTATTATCCGCACGGACAACTCACGTGCTATAAAACCAATATCTAGATCCGCACGAACAACTCACGTTCTGCACGGACAACTCACGTGCTATAGTATCAATATATTCACAATCAAGCCCTCGGCCTCACTCACTCATTAATCTCTTCAGTCTCTCGGGCTCTCATAAATCATTAAAATCAGCCCAAACATAAATGATATGATTTATCAACAGGGAGCAATAGAGACTGAGATATGATATGCAAGTTAAATTTGACTGAGTACAAGCAGCAATTAGCAGATAATTCAACATGTAACACGACCTTTGTGGGTCCCTACAGTACCAACACATAGCCTAAACATGATTTCTAACATGATTTGCAGTCAAATTCCTATAACACGTGGAGAATATACGGATAAAAAAATAGATTCTTTAAATAGACAGTTCCATGGAATTTGACCAAGTCATAATTCCTATAATGCACGCCCGCACGCCCGTCACCTAGCATGTGCGTCACCTCAAACCAATCACATAACACATAATCCATGGTTTCATACCCTTAAAACTAAATCTAGGATTGTTATTTACCTCAATCCGAGCAAATCTCTACTCCAACACACCTTTGCCTCGCAAATCGACCTCCAAATGTCCCGAATCTGGCCACAAGAAGTACGATAGAATCAACACGGGCTAAGGGATACAATTCCATAAGGAAATACTAAGTTATAAATCAAAAGTCAAAAATCGATTCAAAGTCGGCCCCCAAGCCTACGTCCCGAAATCCGACAAAAATCACAAAACCCAAAAGCACATTCAACCACGAGTCCAACCATACTAAATTTATCAAAATCCGACATCAAAACGTCACCCAAATCCCCAAATCAAACTCTCCAAAACCCTAGCCCCTAACTCCCAATTTACACATTAAATACACACCAACTAGGTGAGAAAATAAATAAAGAAGCTAGATTATTGATCAAAAATGAGCACAAGTGACTTACCTCAAGAATCCCCTCAAAAACCCTCCCAAGAATCGCCCAAATCCATGCTTGAAATGTTTGAAATGAAGCCAAAATCGCGAACCCTTGTTTTAATAATCTGCCCAGCACTTCGCTTCTATGCGAACTTAACCACTTCTGCGGCGTCGCAGAAGCGACATCACACATGCATCTGCGACTCATTCTGCTCCTGCAGTCCCTCACTCCACTTCTACAGACTCGCTTCTGCGAGAATCCAAGCCGCCTCTGCGGCCAGAACCCATCTACACAGTTCCGCTTCTGCGGTTACCCTGCCATCTGCTGTCACACAGATGCGGAACTACCTGTTGCACCTGCGCGCCTTCCGCTTCTACGCACCTCTCACCGCACCAGCGGCCACGCAGGTGCAGAAAACTCCTCACACTTACGACCACCTGGACACTCCCCTTCAAACTCGCACCTGCGCAAGCCAGCCCGCACCTGCGATTAAAGCTCTGCAGGTGCGGTTACACCAGCAGAGGTCCAACTTCAGCAATCACTCAACTTCAACTTTTGATTTGTTAACCATTCAGAATTAATCTGAGGTCCTCCGGGACCTCAACCAAACATACCAACAAGTCCTAAAACCTCATACAAACTTAGTCGATCCCTCAAATCACATCAAACAACTCTAAAAACACGAATCGCACCGCAATTCAAGCCTGTTGAAACTAAGGAAATTCAACTTCTACAAACGACGCTGAAACCTATCAAAACACATCTGTTGACCCCAAATTTTGCACATAAGTCACAGTGACATTGCAGACCTATTCCAACTTCCAGATTCAGAATCCGACCCCGATATCAAAAAGTCCACTCCCGGTCAAACTCCCCAAAAATTTAACTTTCGTCATTTCAAGCCTAATTCCACTACGGATCTCCAAATCACAATCCGGACATGCTCCTAAGTCCAAAATCACCCAACGGATCTAACGGAAACATCAAAACTCCATCCCAAAAGCTGTTTAGCCAAAGATCAACACCCGGTCAATCATTTCAACTTAAGCTTTCAACCATGAGACTAAGTGTCTCATTTCATTCTGAAATCTCTTCGGACCCGAACCAACTATCCCAGCAAGTCACATAACAGCTATAAAATACAAAATGAGCAGTAAATGGGGGAATGGGACTACAACTATCAAAACGACCGGCGGGGTCGTTACAAAAGTGAATTGGGACACTTAGTCCCAAGATTGAAGCTTAAGTTGAAAGAGTTGACCGGAGTTTGACTTTTGTATATATGACTCCGGAATGGAGATTTGATGGTTCTGGTAGCTTCTTATGATGATTTTTGACTTGGTTGTATGTCCGGATATGATTTGGAGGTCCCTAGGTCATTTAGGCTTGAATTGGCGAAAGTTGGAAAGTTGAAGGTTTGGAAGGTTGAGAGGTTTGACTGAGAGTTGACTTTGTTGATATTGGGTTCGAATTTCGGTTTCAGGAGTTGGAATAGGTCTGTTGTATCGTTTATGAGATGTCTACAAAATTTGGGGTCAATCGGAGTTGGTTTGATATGATTCGGCATTTGTTTTAGAAGTTGGAAGTTTATTAGTTTCAGTAGGCTTGAATTGGAGTGCGATTCGTGATTTTGATGTTGTTTGATGTGATTTGAAGCTTCGACTACGTTCATATCATGTTTTGGGATGTGTTGGTATGTTTGGATAGGGCCTCGGGGGCTTCGGGTGTGATTCGGATTGAAATTAAATTGAGATTTGGACTTAAGGAATTGCTAAAGCTTATCGCTTCTAGTGTGATCGCACTTTGCGAGGTCTTGAACGCAGGTGAGAAGTCGCAGAAGCCAGGCTTATCGCAAAAGTGGAGTTTGCTGGGGTTGGCAGAGGCCGTAGATAAGAGGTACTTTCCGCATTTGCGAGCCCGCAAGTGCGAGGGAGTTGGTCGCAGAAGCAGATGCGGGCAGGATTGGCTGGAGTTGCAGAAGCGGAATCTCTCTACAGGTGCAGACGCGCAGCAGCGAAGGCAGGAATGCAGAAGCGGTCCTGCAGGTGCGCATATTGAGCCGCAGGTGCGCTTTGTCAAGTGTTTAAGTGAATTTTGTAGGTGCGCATAATCGAACGGTTTCGTGTTTCTCTCATTTTAAACTTGTGGAGCTTGGATAGAGGCGATTTTTGAGAGGGCTTTGACTACAATTGAAGAAGTAAGTGAAGATTCATCACTTTTATTGATAAATATTGTTTACCCATTGATTTTTTATAGCTAGAATATGTGTGTTTGAGGTGAAATTTCAGAATTTTTGGACTATGTATTGGAGAGTGAGATTTGGGGATTTTAGGGTAGATTTGTGCTTGGAATTGGATGATTTTGGTATGGTCGGACTCATAATTGTATGAGCATTCCGATTTTGTGAATTTTATCGGGTTCTAGAGTGTGGTCCCAGGGTTGACTTTTTGGGTTGACTATCCGATTTTGATTAAAGGCCTTAGTTTACTTTTGGAATTGTTTCCTATAGCTATTATTGATGGAATTAAGTTGCTTTAGCTAGATTCGAGTAGCTAGGAGGCCGATTCACATGGCAAGGGTATGTTAGAGTATTGAGTTGCGCACTTTGAGGTAAGTAACATTTCTAAACTTGAAATTGAGGGCATTTATGCGTAGAAAACGTGTTATTTGTATTGTGTTGGGTAACGCACATGCTAGGTGACGGGCGTGTGGGCGTGCACCGCGAAAATCATGACCCGGTTGATTCTTTTGTATTGTGTTGTTGTCAAGTATTGTTCTATTCGTATAATACCTTCTTGTTAGAGTAATCGAGTTGTGATTCATGTTAGAAATTATGTTTAGCTATGTGGTTATTCGGTTGAGACCTAAATGAGGTCATTTCTGTTGCTTTGAGTTATCTACTTTAACTGTAATTATATACTCAGTCATGATTTTTAAATTGCATATCATATCTCAGTCTTTGTTGTCATTCACTGTTACATCACATGTTAATATTGTTTGGGTTGAGTGGTACGAGATTTATGAGCCCTTGAGACTTGAGAAATTGATGACTGAGCAAAATCAAGCACCTACGGCAAGTTAAATAACCATAATACAACATAGAAGAGGCAATAAATAGGAGATCGGGGCTAAAATACTCAAAATAGTCGGCCGCGTCGTTACACCCATCGCGCAGGTTCTAACACTAGTAGAAGAAAATAATAATCCACACACAATATAGAGGGGCTTTTGCATCTATACCCGGTTTTGGGATCACAATTGAACCTATACCCAGTTTGCAAAAATAATTACAAGTCTACCCACCTTACGATCAACTTCAGACTTATCGGATCTGAAGTTAAAAACAATTAGTCTGAGGTAAAAAAAATTACACTTCAGATGCACTTAAGGGGTAAAAAAAATTACACTTCAGATGCACTTAAGGCCAAATAATTCTGAAGTGCAACCAGTGATTTCATGCACTTAAGGCCAATAAGTCTGAAGTGAAAAATTGCACTTCAGATGCACTTAAGGCCAAAAGGTCTTAAGTGCAACAAACGTTTTCCTGCACTCAAGGACAATAAGTCTGAAGTGAAATATTGCACTTCAGATGCACTTAAGGCCAATAGGTCTGAAGTGTAACCAACAGTTTCATGCACTTAAGGTCAATAAGTCCGATATGAAAAATTGCACTTCAGATGCACTTAAGGCCAAAAGGTTTGAAGTGCAACAAACGTTTTCTTATACTTAAGGCCAATAAGTCTGAAGTGAAAATTTGCACATCAGATGCTCTTAAGGTCAAAAGGTCTGAAGTGCAACCACCGTTTTCATGCACTTTAGGCCAAATAGGCCTGAAGTCCAGAAACAAAAATTTGTTCTTCGAATTTTAACAATCCAATATACGATTTAATACCTAAATCTACTCTAAATGAGCTCAAATTTGAAATATAACCTCCAAATATCATCAACAACAAACCACAATTATTAATTTTTCAAAACAACAATAAATCTAACAAAGTCATTTTGCAATAAAAAAAAAAAAGAAGAAGAAGAAGAAACCCTAAGCAATAGTAAAAAGTAAAGCGACACAACAGTTCACCACTGTAAAATATCAATAAACTACCTTAAAATATGTTCACAAACACCATATAAAATCATTGTCATCCCAAGAAAAAGAAGAAGAAAGAGGAGAAAAAGGCCTGAAGTTGTTTAAAAAGTAGGTACGAGTTAAAAATATTTTAAAAAATGAGTATACATTAAATAAAGGCGACCAAATAAGGCACCAGTACAATTTTTACCAATATAGAGCACAAATATTATCTGAGCATACAAACATTTTGTTCTCATAAAGCGCACAAAGACAGAAGCGTTTTTTTTCTTTGTAATAACAACGTGAAATTACACTACAGAACCTCTTCACATACACAACAGTTTCTCCCACAACGCTTCTATCAGTTCTCGAGAGAGAAGGCAACTACCAACGGGTTCGAACAACGTGAATGATATTAGTTGTTAGTTATTTATTTTTCTTACGCCAATTATGCTTTTTCAATAGAATTAGAGTAGGAGAATATATCAGTTAATTAGATTAGAATTGCTAAGCACAATTGGTAAATATTAAGTTTGAAAGGATTACATACTGGGATCTGTTGATTGAACAAAAGTAGTTGCTGATTCCGGGTGGCAGGTACGGCATTTTTTCAAACAGCGGGTGGCAGGTATGGCATTTTTTCAAAAAGTTCATGGGCGCAAAAGTAAAAAGGGTGAAAAGGGTATTAAAGAGATGGAGAAGTACAGAGAAAGTGAAAGAGATGGAGGATTACACAGAAAGCAAAACAAAACCCAGAGTAGATAATCGATGTGGAAGAAGCGGTTATGAATCTGAAGGCGTTTGTGTATTTTGAGGTTTTATTCACGGGGGAGTATCACTTTTAAAATGGCAACTAAACGTAGAGGCAGGAAACGGGATTTGCTGCTGAATGGGATCATCAGGTCACCGGCCTTAGGGCCCTCAATTATATATATATATATATAAAAATTCATGTGCATAAGAATGTGATATGTTAAGCTAACCAACTCCTTAACGGCCAACACCATGAACGAGTGTAAAACCAACTAAACTACAAGAGGAGTTGACCACCCGCTGCTGAAGCTCTGTAGAGACTCTTCAAGAATACCCCTTCGGTTTTATTGAAAAAGAAGTCTTCAAATTCATACCAATATACCAATTTACTTACTACACAAAAACAAACAAATACCAAACCCCAAAAACGCATGATCAGCCTCGCCATGGCTCTCACTTTCAAGCTCTCTCTAATGTCACCACACAAATTTTGGGGTCTAGAGCTAGAGCAAGAAGAATAAAGTATGGGTCGGTGGGTTTTAATATTAGAAATGGGTTCGGGTGGTGTGTTTTAATTAAAAATGGTTCAGGTCTTATTTATCCAATCCGAACCACCCACTTATAATTTTAAGTTGGGATGAAAGATTTAATGGATTATGGACAAATGAATGTTATGTGGTGAATTATAATACATAGATGGTTATGTCAAAATGGCCTAATTTAAGGTAATTTTTGACGTTAGATACTCTTATTCATGTATTGCTAATGCACGCATTCTTTTCACATTCTATCGAATAAGTTATAGTATTAATAGTTACTTATGATCGAGTTATGTAGAGATTATAATGTAGGAATTGTCAATATGGTTAATAATTATACAGTTATTGATGTTCGATAAGAAAAATATAGAGATCGTTATATGATGAATTATAATAGAAGATTGTTACGTAGCAATTGCCTAATTTAAGGTTGTTTTGGACTGAATTGAGGGAGATGAGCATCAGATCTGGTTGGTCTCTAGGGATTCGGGAGGCTTCTACTGTTAGCTATAAGAGCGTTATCGGTGAGGCTAATAAAGCTTTTTATGTTTTGATTCTTTGTTAAAGATGTACTATTAATCAAGTTATGTTTAACAATCGTGATGCTATTAAAAGTACGAAGACCCTTGGCAATGTTTGTCCTATTAAAGATGTACTATTAAAATTGTGATTCGTTTAACAAAAAAAAATCAAGTTATGTTTGTCCAAAAGATGCTAATCATTGTGAGGCTTGGAAAGCAAGGAGATGCAAACTTCTTCTCTATTTTTTTCCTTTTCAGTCAGTGATGATATGAACAAATTGGTTAATATTTTCATGCTCAAAATCATCGCTAGCCAAACCAAATAAAAAATATAGAACCGAAGTCGAAGAAAAAGTGTTAATTGGATACAACACTAGGGCAGGAAATACAGTATCTACAATAATGCACAGTACCAGTCAATGAGGCGATGTGGAAGTAGCAGCTGAATTCTCAAGATTCCAAAGACGTTGGTTCGATTTTAACTCGTATGAATCCTACAAACCTCAAATACGTGACCTATTCAAAGACCACTTTGTCACAAATATCTCGATGATACCTTCCAGAATCTACTCTTCTTGGTACACATAAGAATCAGGTATTGCATCTTAACAAATCAGCATAGCCACAACTAGTCAATGAATTCATCAAGATGTATTCATCAGTTAGAGATAGGACCGATCTTAAAATGAAAAGACTTTGAAGAGTTTAATTGCTGAAAGCAGCAACTGACACATGATACCAATTACTAAAACAAGCAGTTACACAGACGTGAAAGCCTCGAGTTGTAAACTACCAAAAATCAGCTGTGCTAAGATGTCATGATGACTGACATCACGATCTGCTGCATTTGCTTTCTCGATCCTCCAAGAGTGCCAAAAAAATTACTCCACCTTTTGCATATGACACGCACATCAAGTATATTATTATTGGCACCACATTTCAAGCGCAACCCTTTACACTTGGGATCATGCACACAAGTAATGGTGTTATCTGTGTTCACCATGTCTCTTATTTTCTTTAAAATGTAGATGACACTTTTCTTCCGGCTAAAAGGTAAACTGATCATCAACTGGTCTTTAGCATCTTTGTCCTCATTTTTCACTTTTCTATCTGCCACACTTGCTGATATTTCCTCCTAAAAAGTACACCAACGTCTGGGTTCTGGAATGGTAGACATGAGAAGTTACCGTAGACACTAATTACAGCTGGTTTCTATGTTCTCAACCTTGCATCATAAGTAAACAATTTTCTGTGAGAACGAAGATTATCCTGCTCAAGCTTGAGAGTGAAATGAAAATGTAGTTTTAGAGTAAATAACATAGAGAGAAGTGTTTCCAATGTGTATGCTCTATAACGAAATATTACTTAAGATAACAATGATCTAAAGCACAAAGAGAAGCTAGACTTCAAATCACTTCCAAAACTTCCACAAATAGACTTTGAAAGCTATTCACTCAACTGTGGTACAACAGTTCCCAGCTGAGAACAAATCTAAATAAAATTAAAACTTCCCGGTATGCCAATATTTACATCTTCAATTTTTGTAGATTTTGATATTCCGTTCAAGCTTCTGCCGAAAGCCTTTCAGCTCCGTTTCTTCTTCTACTACTACCCCAATCCAAATCTACCAATGAAGGGGCATTGTTAGGTTCAAGTCTGGTCGTGCCTTAGCTACTTTAGGTCTGGATTCCTGGCTATTACTTGGTCTAAGGTGACGGGTTCCGGTTTGGTCTAGGATTTGCTTCAAGGCTTCTAATCTGGTTAGGTGCTGTTGGAGATTTAGAAGGAGTACCCAAACAGGGATAACTGAAGTTTGGTCTTATAGAGCAAAATCAGGCGTCCACCTAAAGACCCACATCCTAGACCCACATGTCCATATATTCTTATCATAAGGAAGAAGAAAAAAAAATCCACATATCTCCATATATCTCTTACAATAGATTATATTATAATCGGATATCCATGAAACACATAAACATATATCTCAAGTTGAAGAGGCCAATGCAAATCTGTCTTTGGCAATGAAATCCGATCCAATCTCTTCTATTTGAGGTCAGCCCTTCGAGAACTTTTCAACCAAGGTCCATTTACAATCCTCACAAAGAATTCCATAATATCTTAGTCTTGGAGCCTGAGCTTAGCTCAGTTGAGTTTTGTGACTATTACTTTAAAACTATGAATTCATCCCCTAGGGTCAAGTATTAAGTAAATCAGAAATTAACATAAGTTGATTATGTGCTTAAATATTAATTAAATTTTTTCACCGTGATACTTAATATAAAATGGGTCATATGATGGAACTTGGGAAAGACTGATACAGTAGGCTTAGGGACACAACAAGAGTGATTGAGAACCAGTTTGGATTTATGCCTGGTAGATCCACAATAGAGGCCTATATTTTTGCTAAGGAGATTGACATGAACTTCTTGGTATGAACACTATGTTGAAGTTCTCTTGATTTTCAATGTAATAATAGCATAAAGACTGACAGATCATATTGAACTTTCCTCTCTTTCACTGTAACCTCTATGCCATACACTGGCCTATTATGATGATATCCATCACCAAACAACCACAGTTAGCTTTAGCTGCTGGAGATGAATGGGGAAGACAGAGAAAGGTTAAGGACAAGTGGAGAAAGGAAACATAGGTGAGACAATTGAGACACTAAAACTCCTCCTGATATTCTCTTTTCATCAAAAAGTCATCTTCAAACAATGAAAAATTAAGATATTTCATATCCATATTTTTTTGGTTTTTTTTTTTAAAGTAGCTTCATAATCGTAATTATGCAGTAACTGAAAACTTACAATGGATCAGCACAAACATGTAGATCCAGTCATCAGAAGATCAATGTTCCGCGGTTATGTGGGCTCGGCCTTACAGACCCGAATTGGGGTTTTCGCTACCGCAGCTCCTTCGTCTGTTAGAGATTTTAAAAAAAAAAAGATCATGCAATCAAGTGGCAGAGAGAGAGAGAGAGAGAGAGAGAGAGAGAGAGAGAGAGAGGGAGAGAGAGAGAGAGAGAGGGAGTGAGAGAGAGAGTACGCAAAAAAACGTTGATTGTGATGTGGAGCACAAAGCAATCAAATAGAATATTGAAGAAATCAAATATGCAGGGAAGAAAATCAATCTGGGTATGAAGGTAATCTGGAGAGATGTTTTTAGTGCTTCATTAATAAACTGGTCAGTCAAACTTGAAGAACACAAATTTTTGAGTTCTTTCATTATTAGTAACATCGTAAAAGAACTCAAAGCTTTCAATTTTATGTATGCATTTTCTATCAAAATATCTCTGGCTCTTTAGTTGATAAAAAAAAAAGATAAAACAAAGAAAAAAAAATGAAACTAAAATAGGTCCAAAGGTATGATATTAAGGCCAGATCAGAGCATGAACCAGTAGGAAAAAAGTGACAATGAGAACCTGGATAAACTGCAGAAAGTGATTCGTTCTCTGTATTGGGTACAGAGCTCCATTTGTTTATGAGGTCAGCATCCTTTTCAGCCCCGATAATCATTTCATGACTTGGAAACTAGATATGCTTCGTTGAACTGGCTGCATTTTCCATTTTAAGTTTTCAAGGGAACCACGGTTTGCTACCAATCCCCTCGAAACTCGCAGTCCATGACCATGAACAAAGGCAGAGTCAGGATTTGAATTTTATGGGTTTTAAATTCTAGAATAGTGACGTCACGCATTAGCAACTGGGTTCTGAATTTAATCTTTGTACATATTTAGTAAATTTCTTCACACAAATACAGGGTTTGTACTAAAGCTAGTGAGTTTGGCCAAACCCGTACCTCTCCTTCAACCTCCACCCTTGACCATGAAGAAAGGAATATTTAATTACTAGCAACTTAATTAATTACTAGTCATCCAGAATTTCACTTTTGGGAGTTCGGAGACTTGATACACTTCCTTGACCCCATCCTTTCTGCACCCGCTTCAAATTTTTCAAGGCTGCTGCACTTCCATCGTCTCTGTCAAAACAGGATACATTGTCAAGAAGATTTCATGAAACATGATAGACTATAAAAGGAGATTTATGAAACAAACAGAACTAAAAAAGAATAATCTATGAACTAACAATTTAGTCAAGGTACGACGTAATAATGGAAAAGATATGATTTTTAAGAGAACCACATTCTCTTGTAGGTTCTCCACTATTTCTATATCGCTGGTATACCAGGGCTTCTCCACTATCAATAAATTATCACTTTATGAGAAAATTAATGGAAAAGGACAAAACATGAAAATGAAAAAACAATCCATGAGAATGAGGGTGTCTAAACTTGGCTTGATCTTACCAAGTTAAGACTAATACACTCATATTTGACGACCCTTCGGCCCTTTTCCGTTTCATTTTCTTCTTCCACAAGACTCCACTTTTTCCTTTAAATAAATTGACATATGACATGGTTCCTCAAAGACTCGGAAGTTCCACAACCTAATAACTATATAATTATCTCGTAGAGCCAGACTAGATAGCTAGTGAAACAGATGATCCCAGGTAAAGGGGGCAACCTAGCAAACTCAACGTATTCACTTTTAAGGGGAGGAAAGAGTAGTTTCCCAAATAATAGAGAACCGCCTGAATAAAAGGAAAACTAAGATAAAGCAGATGAACTTAAACTCCTTACCTGCGCACAATTGCCTGCCAACCATCTCCACCATATTTGCTTCGCTTCGCACGATTTAACTCCCTATAGTTTTGGTAAGCTTTGTTACCCACCTTACCTTCTGAAACCATCTCCAGCATCCTCTCCGCTAGTTCATCTGCCTCCTGCTTATTACCCAATTTACGTAAACCATCAATGACTGGCATGAATGATGCAGGATTAACTGCATATCCTATGTCCATCATCCGGGTGAGAATATCATGAGCACCTTCTAAATTCTCCTCCTTAGAAAGTTTGTCAACAAGATCTTTGTAAAGGAAGCTTCCTAGATCAAAGCGTTTATCTAATGCAGTTTCCAGTAATTGCTTAGCTTCCAAGGTTTCACCTCCAGCAAGAAATTCATTGAACATCAGTGCATAGAGCGCTTCCTTGTGACCACATACACTCAAGGCTATATCAAATACCTCCTGAGCTGGTCTGAACTCACCAGTCCTGCAATATGATGTAATAAGCAACTCAAAGATATGCAGATTAGGAATTATTCCTTTCTGTAACATTTCATTCAAAAGAGAAATTGCTTCTTCAGTTCTCCCAGATTTGCATAGACAGCTAGTCATGATATTGTACGTGTAAACATTTGGAGAAATTCCTTTTTCTCGCATTTCATCCATCAGGCCACACATTTCGAATATTTGATTTTTGCTCCCCAATCCGAGTATCAAAGAATTATAAGTTCGTAAGCTCTTGTTACAACCTTTCTTCTCCATGTCCTTTAGAACCTGAAATGCAGATGATACCTTTCCTCTTTTACACAGATGATGTAAAATAGTATTATAAATAATTGAATCAGGGTACAACTTCTTTCCCATCATCTCAAGAAACTTCTTCTTAGCTTCATCAAGCTTCCCTTCTCTGAATAAACTGCTAATTATGGTTGAATAGGTGATCAAGTCGGGCAGGCATTTCCTCCCATGATCATCTTCATTCACCAAGCTCATAAACGACTTTCCAAGATCACCAAGCGCAGCACTTCCGTGGCTCCACATTTCACTCACAATCTCGACAGCTTTGTCCACTTCTCCAGTTCGGCAGAGACCATGAATCACTATGTTGCAACTCACGATATCCAGGCCATAACCTCTCTCATTCATCTTCTGCAGTAACTGCTGCGCCTCTGATATTTTTCCTTCTTTCCACATGCTATGAAGCAGAGTATTACAAGTGTACGTATTTGGAATGCAGCCTCTCTTCATCATCTCATGCAGAATATTCTTTGCCTCAGTCACTTTACTTTTCATGGAATAGCCATGGAGTAGAGTGCTATAAGTGACTGTATCTGGAAATTTACCATCACTTACCATTAAGCTCATCAGCATTTTGGCATCACCAAGCATCCCATTCTTGCAGAGGCCATTGATCACAATGTTATAAGAATATATCGTGGGAGCTACTCCATTCTCCGACATCTCTTTCAGCACTGATTGAGCCTCCAACATCTTTTTATTCTTCACCAACCCACACAACCAGATATTGTAGCTCTGCACATTGAAGAAAATACCATCTTTCTTCATAGACTCAGTCAGTGTCCTCGCATCTTCAAGCATCCCTCTCTCACAAAACCCCTGCAACATCAAATTGAAAGTTACAACATTCGGCCTTGGCAAATCGAATACCTCATCTATTTGCATATCCCTGAAAATTCTGGAAGCCTCAAGAATCTTCCCCGAGTTACAAAGAGCTGAAATTCTAGAATTGAAGGTAACAATATCAGGAACAAGCCCATCCTCCCTCATCCTCTCGACCAACCTCTCAGCCTCATCAACATCACCTTTCTTGCAGAAACTGGCAATCAAAGTATTGTATATTATCACGTTAGGACAAACGCCCATCATTTTCATCATATCCAGAAGTTTCAGACCTTCTAAAGGAAGCCCAAAATCACAATACCCACGAAACAAAATCCCAAAAGTAAACTCATTAGGCTGGCACCCTTTCTCGCGCATAACATCAAACAGGTGGCGGGCATCTCCCAAACGATTCGAATTACACAACCCGTCAATGAGAAGGTTAAAAGTATAAGTAACAGGCGAAACGCAAGCAGAAATCATATCTTTATACAGCCAAGACAAGAAATTCGGACAATCAAATTTCAAAGACTTCTGCATAAGCAAATTGTAGAGTGATACATTGGGTGGTGGTTGATGAGGTAAGTGAGAGCGAGTGGATTTGAAGAGAGAAATGGCATTTTGAATATATCCGTAAGTTGCTACGAGCTTGACGAGGGTGTATTGAGAAGGAAGGGAGATTTGAGGGGATAGAGAAAGGAGGAAAGAGTGAAGTGTGTGGATTTCGGAAAGCATTTGGGAATGGAGGAGGATGCGGGTTAGGGGAGGGATTGAATAGAGGGGAGGATTTGGAGTTGAGAGAGTGCGTTTGAAGAGTTGCCATGCCAGCTTGGGGTTGCTGGAGTTCTTGATTAATGCTTTGGTTAGCGTTTTGGTTTGCTGCTCCATTATCGTGTAAGAGTTAGTGCTGAAATAACGGCTAAATGGCCGTTCTTCCTTCTTCCTTCCTTATGTGCTTTCTTCCTCGGATGACTCTTTTCTCAAATACATTTTACTTTCTCACTTCAAAGCACCTACAATTATTCCCAATTATTTTGATCTTTAGAAAAACATGGTAAGATGTATTCCCTCGGTTCACATCACGTTAAATTATTTTCTTTTTATCCATTTTAAAAGAATAATTTTTTTTTATATTTAAACTAGTAAAGTAGTAAAAGCCATTAGTAACTTTAGAATTGAAATTGTTATACATATACTCGAGAATTGTGAAAATTTTCAAGTATATGTATGTTAATTAATTTTATATGTTTTATTAAAATTACAAATATAAATATTTCTACTAAATGTAGAATTTATATGAATTGCATCTCTCATTAGCATATTCTGAAAAAATGATAAAACAAAAAAAATTGCGTGCATGTGTATGTATAACTTTAATCATTTGAATCTCTTAGTGTACTTGTCATTAAATACATCTATTTAGGTATTTTGATATTTATTTCACTTAGATAGTAGTACGTTGGCTTTCTAAAAATTTCTTCTATTCAAATAACATGAAGATTTAGATGAGTAGTAAAGAAAGTTAAAACTGAAAGAATACAAATCAATGGAAATAGTGGGAACGCAAGGTGCGGTGTCTCTCCATTGAAATTTACATTTTTGTTATCTATTTAATTTTTTTCTCTCTTTTTTTGTTTGTTGTTGTCCTCTTTATTATGACTTTTCTATTCCTTAATTAAACATTTCTTGTTGATACTCCCAATCACCAATCAACAACTGTATAAACCAGTGAGTAAAATGATACTCTAGTAATTAAAAATATCATAGCTGATAATCTAAATTACCAATCAAGAGTGAACATAGCTTGCTCATGATATATCAAGTATAATCTTCTCGTAGCTCAAATGATGATACAAATAAAGTGAACATCTAGAAAGCTAAATAGTTCTTCATAGAAAAGTTACTTATAAATATAAAGAAGGATTTGTCAACGATAATAGAAAGGCACAAACAATTAAAGACTCCAGCCTTTTGAAAGTTTTTATGAAGAATACAGGTACTTTTGCCTCTATTGCCCCCTCTTTCTTTCCAAGATGATAGGCATGTAATTCCATCTTTATCATTTCCAAAAACAGTACAGAAGTTGGTAATAGAGTCTTCTCTCTATTCTAAGCACCCAAAATTACTTCTTTCCGATGTGCAAGATCTTTAAGAGAATAAATTGAAAGAGGAGCCTATGAAACACGTGCTATATTATTCAAATTGGACAAAAATAAATCCACAATGAGGTTTTACTTTAAGTACAAAGAGGGATATATTTTGACTTGGCTTTAATTCGAAACAGGTTATTTTAAAAATTGGATGCAGACGGATTATCTTAACTGTGAAATTAGAATAACTACAATATAATTTTTTCTTTCTTATGCCTTCAAAAAGTAAAATATTAATGAGATATAACAGAAAAATTACAAGAAATCTATTATCAAACATACTATTATCAACCCAACAATTTAAAAGTCTTATGAACAACTAATGCCTCGGGAAGACTTGACAATGTCATGTGAAGTTATTTGTATGCAAAGGGAGATCGTATTCAGTTTGAAAATTAGCATCCAAAAGTAGCGGGTTTGTACTTACCATGGAACTCTTCTGTCCATCCTTCCATGCTCCATTTCTGTGACTGCAAATACAATTCACCATTACAAGCAATTCCAGTACAACTATGACTCAAAACGCTTCCATGGAGAATAGCGTGAGGTGATCTTAAAATATTATGAATTAGGCTACAATAAATAGAATAATATTGCTAAAGCATTATATGTAGAGAGTAGATATGTAAGGAGCCTCTGCTTCATATAGTAAAAAGTGTATATCAAAATATCACAAATTTTAATCTTAATATTGTTGTATTAATAATTTTTACCAAATCATGGAAATCAACTGCAACAATGATTCCAACTGACAAAGTTGACGACTGGAATAAATTTTGGGAACTAATAACACCGTGCACTTAAAAATCTGAGAAGAAATATAATATATGCTCAATAAAGCTTTAAATCACAAACAATAAAAGGATAAACCATTTATTGGCTCCCCCACACCTCCCCCCCAAAAAAAAACGAATAACAAAATTAAAGAACCAAAACCAAACAAATATAAAAAATAATATCACACTAATCATAATTCATATCAAAGTGTCATTGTTCTAAAACCACGTACGAAAATATCAATCACGACAATTAAGAACTTGAAGATTTCTTGTAGTTTGTTAATTAACTCTAGTCTATTGGTTTCTTCACTGCCTTGGGTACCGTTGGAGTCGAAAAAAAAGCCTTTTTTTATATTTGAAGGGGCTGATTTTGAGAGATTATTGAAACAGTGTTGTTTCTCTTTGGTTGCGGGTGGTTTGCGGAGAAATTTGAAACGGTGCCTTTTCGACTTAGAGCTGCTATCAAGCTTTAATTATTTGAATTTAATAATTGAGTATAATATTATATTAAGAGGGAAAAGACAAAAAATTGAGAAATTAGATAAAAACATTTTCTGATCTATAAGAGATGCCACATAATCTCTTAATGGCCCTCTTTTATATATATAGATAGATAGATAGATTGAAATTTTCAATTTTATCCTGATGAGAAATTTTTCTTACCATACAAATACTCTGTCATATTTATCATCACAAGTTTCGAAAGAATTATAACCATGCAAATATTATATCTTACATAGTATCACAAGTTTTAAAAGTCTGTATTTTTTTTTTAAATTCGTGTCCAGTTAAATAGGTTAAAAAAACTAAAATACAGGGAGTAATTATTTATTAGAAATAAGGAAGCCATCCTCGCTAGCACAGCAGAGATTTTGAGATTGCATTTGTGAGAGGTAGAAGGGGTCAAATTTGCTCCTATTTAAGTTAAGCAACTTTTATAGAGTTTTTAACATCCCTAAAATATACACTAAAGTTCAACTACATCTGTAATATATTCCAACTGATAAGAAACATTCCTAATGTACTAAAAATAAACAAGTTTGAGCCAAAGATAATTCTCAGTTAGAAGAAAGGCAAAACCTAGCTTCGGCAATTTTGGAGGAGAATTGAAATTACGTTGAAACCTTAATCTCTAATGGCATTGGTGACAGCTGGCCAGCCTCCTAAGGAGACTGGTCAGTCGTCTTTATCATCCCTACATCCTACAAATCCATCAACAAACTCGAATCCAATCCCAAAGTATACAAACCTCTTGAAACCTCAAGCATTAAATACTCTCGTGCAAATGCTATCTAACATAACTATAAAGTTGCCGAATATCTTTACGGCCAATGGTTCGATAGAAAATGTGTCAGTCTGTTAATCAACAAGGACTACAACTTGCAGTATTAGGGAAGTTTTTCATATGGAAAACCAGTGATCCATGAACTTCGATAAGCAATCCCCTCTAGTGTGAATCGAAGAGCTCCTACTCAATAGGTTTAATCGAGGATACACATGTCCTGATTAAGCTTTCATTTAATGGAGGACTATGTGCATCTTTTGCCGAAGCCTGCCTTTTACTTGAAAGTACAGGGAGATATGTGGCAGATGAGGTATATGAAGTGGAACTTTTGGTGAAAACCTGATGAGGAAACTCCTATTGCCATTGCGTGGATCTCTTTTCCAAATTTACCTTCTAATTTCTTAGGAAAGAAAATATTTTTCGTTAGCTAATGTAGTTGGGCATCACTTACACGTTGATATGGCTATACAAAATGGAACACGGCCTAGCTATGCTAAGGTGAAGGTGGAAGTCAATGTACTAGCTAATCTCCCTCAGAGAGTTAAAATTATTGAAGAAGATGGTGAAACGAGGCTTGAGGAGTATAAACGAACCAAAATAAAGTATGACTCCATGCCTAAGTATTGCAACACATGCAAGAAGCAAGGGGCACAAGGAGATTGAATGTTGGATCCTACATCTTGAGGTGTACAAAAAAGCCGAGGATCATGTGGATGGCAAAAGAAAAGAGGTAGAGGTCATTGGTACTGCGGCGGCTACAACAAAATTCTGAGTAGTGGTAAGGTAGTTGGAAACACTGGTATTAATCATGCAAAACAAGAATGGATGCGAAAACGATTTAATAAATACAAAGGGGACAAGAGAGGGTATGTGCTCTGTTGCACCCTATTTTGCACTGGTAAAAAAAACACAACTAGTGATTCTTCTAAAGTTGATGAAAAGAGTCGCCATCTAATATTTGAAGTATATTAGGGTACCTATAAGTCTGTAAAATTTATTATCCTAATGGCCTGCTAACCAGTGAGATTTGAGTAAGGGTTCCAGTTATTCCAAGAAGAAGGGGTTAGGCATCCCTTATAATCTACCTGCGGCAGCTCCTTAAACATAGGTTAGGTTCGGGGAAAAAAATGTTAATATTCTAATTGATTATTATTTGAAATTACTGAGTGAGACTTTATAAAATGTTTTAAGTTTTGGTTGAAAGCTCATTTTTGAAAAACTGTTGTGTATCTCCTTTAGAAATGTGATATTTATTTGTGAGTCTTTATAATTTGTAAAAAGAAGAGAGATGACTTCAAGATATATTATTTATTTGAAAAACGGATATACCTTACTTTGTTTTAGGAAAAACTGTTCTAGTAGAAGGCCTTGTGTTTTCAAACTCATTTGTGTTGTTCCTTGTAGGTTAGGTTGTATATGATTGCTTTTATCTTGAAATGGTTCTTGTATTCTATGTGATTCATTGAAGATTTCCGAGGAGAATTTGTTTTCATTTTCGAATCTTCCAAAGCTTAAGATCACCGAAATTCATTAGTGGTAAACACAAATAAAGCTGTTTGTTTATTAAATGGTTAGTCTCAAACTATTAATGTTCAAAACGTTAAACTAATTGAAGCATGTGAACCTTATAATCTAATATAACCTTTTACCTATGAGTCTTGGTTTTCCTAATTTTCCTAAACGATCCAAATACCAAAGGACATCCAATAATAAGGTTAGTTTTCAAAGATATATACATAAAAGCAGCAAATAATAACAACTATCGTCTAAAAATGAGAGGAAGGAAAGCTGGACTCTTGATATTTGGCTAGCAGGCATACAAGGCCCAATGAAATTCAAATCAGTAGTGGACTCAACAGGCGACGAGGAAGTGCCCAGTTCCTTGAACTTGGGCCTAAGTTTCAGATGACTCAAAAGGCCCAATCGAACATGCATACAAAAGAAGAGAGGATAATTAGTGTATATCAGTACAGAATGAAGTAAGACAAAATCATAACAAGTAATAACAACAACAAAGAGCTAAGTAATACAGTAAGGTAAATTTTATTTGTGCTAACCGTATGAGGATTAATTGAGGTCAATGACCAAAGACTTGGCGTAAACCACATTATGGATGGAGTAACCCTATGGACCCCTGAGACTTCAGAGTTCACGAGAGTCTCGGACCCCGAGCAGTGCTTTGTGCCAGGGAGGGGTACCTCAACCAAAAATCAAGCTCACACACAAATACCCTTGATTGTAAACCCTTACTCTTTCTCAAAGGTTTGGACACAAACAAAGTGCCAACTTAGCAGTTTCACATTGTCAGCATGAAAGAAGTAAGTACAAAAGGTTCATCATACACTTTTTAGATGTTCAGCTACACAGAAGTATCAACAACTGGAAAACACACATCCATATTACACATTGCAACTATCATTAGAGTACAAAAAGTATAATCAGCTAAGAATCAACATAATGTCAGCCTTGGAAAACTCATATCAGAATATAGAGTATAGGGACATATCATCACATATGAACTATTACAGTGCTGACAGTATCAAGGGCCATAATGTGGGTTCTAAGATATCACAATATCTACGAAAACTTTCTTCCCAGGGTTATCATTGTAGGTTCTTCCAGCTGTAGGTTGGTATTCCAAGCCGGCGGTACCTTTCTGCCCCTTTGGTTGAATTGGCTCAGTTATCCCATCTGATCAGGCTCCTAGCCCGGACCCTAGTCTATATCCATACTTCATCATTTCTCCCATTGCCATTTTGGCCCATATAGTGACTGCATGTTGTGATCCTATTCATCCTTCCACATTTCTATTGCTTGCATGATCTCGACTACATGGAAAGTGACCCCATCCAAAACTTCTATAAAAGGGAACCGCATGTTCTAATTAAGCTGACCGGCTTCATTTCTTATGTATCACAATTTCATAGCAATCCCATTCGAATTTCATGCACTAATGAAGAGTGGAAGGAACTGCCCCTACCATGTGTATCCAGGGCCTTCCTAGTAGTAGATTGTATGAAGATAAAATATCCATCACTTGGAACAATATGTGGAATTCAACGAGTCTAATTTGCAATGTTAGGTAGATTTTTCCGATAACATCTTTCTGCGACCCATCAAAAGGCCTCACTTTCACGTGGCTCACTTTTACTTCTCTCAAATGGATGCCTAATTCTCACAGAGTGGAGAATGGGCAAATATTTACTCCAGATCCCCCATCGACGAGCACCCGAGTTAAGATTTTGTCTCCACACTTGACAGTGATGCGTAAAGCCCTGTTGTGATCCATCCCCTCCACAAGAAGTTCGTCCCTCCGAAAAGAAACTTTGTTCGCCTCCACCATCTTCCCAATGGTTTGCTGTCAGTGCCTCACTGGTGGTATTTTTCTAGCATGCACACCCTACTCATCACCTTTATGTCTCTGTGACTGTCGGAACTCATCAGCAAGTCCATAATTGATATGTAGGCAGGGGTCTTTCTCAGCTGCTCTTTTATGAAGTATTCTTTAACCGGCATCTTTCTTCAAAACTCTGTTGCCACTACATCCGTTATGTTTTTCCTCTGATTTTGTTCTCTATTCAGATTTCTCGGTTCACTTCTTCTGGAACATAGCACTTTCCCGACCTAGTCATCCTATCAGTCGCGGTATCTGTTATCTTTGTTTTTCCTTTTCACTGATACGTCCACGGAACCTCTTTATATTCTTGATTGCCATCCTCTCTAATGGCTATGACAGGCCGTTGCTGATATGTCTGAACCATTACTAGTGGCTTTAGTTGTACGGTGATTAGTGGGGCTGTTTGAGGGGGTGTTCTTGCTACTTCGGCTCCAATAGTAACAATAGTCCCTTTTAATTCGTAGTCCTCCTCCAAGGTAATCATGTTGGCACCTTGATTTCTGTGATTTGGTAGTGGGTTATGGTTTACATTTGGTGGGTCTATGGTGCATTGGATAACTCCACTCTTAATCAGCATTTCACTTTTTTTTTCAAACCATAACAATCCTTGGTGTCATGTCAAGGAACACCTGAATGATAGGCACATTGCTTGCTTGCGTCGAAGTACTTGGTGGGTTGATCAGGGATTCTTCCTTCCATTGGGTATATCAGTCCGGCTCTTATCAACCTCTCAAATAATTGGGCTATAGGCTCAACAATTGGGGTGAAGTTTCTGGGGTTTTGTGCTTCAAAGTTTGGACGAGGTATGGGAGCATAGGCGGGTCTATTTTGGTTGGTGGTGGTTCGAACGGGAGCATATGGCCGTGGAGGGTTTGGATGTATATTGGCTCGGGGTGGGTTGTAGTGGGGTTGAGTATTGTAGTATGGTTGGGCGTTATATACTGGGGTATAAGTGGGTTGGTTTGGAGGATGGGTACTTACGGGGTAGGGATTGGCTCGACAAGGAGGACTTGGCTGATAATAGGGGACGATTGCTATTACTTCTTCTTTCTTTTTCTTTCCACTACCGAAGGAACTGGACGTTATAGCCTTTCTAGCAGCCTGTGGCGCGGCCATTGATTGTATCTTTCCAGACTTAATACCTTCTTCTAGGAAATCTCTTATTTTGACCCGCTGGGGAACTTCTGGCCCATCATTCCCATCATCTTCTCGAAGTAGATTCCTTCTTGAGAATGAATAAAATACTTGGTCAGCTCGTTTTCGTCCAACGAGGGTTGTGCTCTAGATGCTTCTGATATCCAATGATGAGCCTACTCTTGAAACGATTCAGAGGGCTTCTTCTGTCGATTTACCAAAGCGAATATGTTCGGGGTGATCTCGGTATTAAATCTGAAGCAGTTCATAAAATCTTCTGCCATGTCCTGCCATTCTCTCCAGTTTCTGGGGTCCTGCCTGGTGTACCAAGTGAGCGCCTCCCCAGTCAAAGTTCTGATGAACAATTTCATCCTTAACTGCTCATTCCTTTCCAATCCCACCAACTTGTCACGGTATGCCCTTAAGTGAGCATGGGGATCACCTGTTCCATCAAAGATATCAAACATCGGAGGCTTGTACCTCGCAGACATATCAACATCAGGGTGTATGCATAGGTCTTAATAATCCAAGCTCTCTCTCCCTCGAGAAACCTGCAAGTTCTTCATCTTTTCCTTAGTACTCATAGTTGTTCAGACAATGACTCACCTTCTTGGGACTTTGCTTCTCTCTCCATTTCAGCATACTGGTCTATCTCATAAGGCATTCTGACTGTGACAGGCAAGGTAAAAGTAGGTTCTGATGCAGTATATATGGGTGGAACATATCGCTCATGGGTGGTGGTGTATGGTGCAGGTATATACTGTGTATGTGCATCTGTAAAAGTGACATTGTCACGAGGAGAGGTTTGGATGAGATTGGCAGTGGTTGGTGGATTTTGTGGAGCTTGAACATAGTTGGAAACATGAGGTGTGTGTATGGGAGGGTTTGGCAAATTTACCGGGGTAACTGGTGGTATGACTTGGGTTATGGCGGGGTTTGTGGTGATAGCAGTTGGGTATTAGTAGGTTGCCGGGTTGATGAAAGAAAATGGTCGGGGACTGAGTCTAGTGATGAAAAACGAGGTGGTTTTGGAAGCATCGTCGCGGCTAGATGTGCCAGCTCCCTGATGTGTTGTACCTCCTTATGACTCCATCTCTTGTTCCATTCGGGAAACATGTTCATCATTCCGAGTTTCGTCCCTTCCCCCTGATCCCCCGAGGTTGTCAATTACCACTAGAGCATTTCTGGACGGTTTGTCTATAGCAGTCATCTTCCCTTTGGACCTTAGGTTATACGGTGGCTCGACCAGTTTTAGGTATCAACACAAATCAACCTCTATTTCTGGGATAAATAAATAAAGCGATAAAACAGGAAAGCAAAGAAAAGCAGAAGTTAGTTCAGGGATTGTATAAATCACATAGGACTAGGCTAAGAGCTCTATACTTCCTAGTACCAACAAACTTCCCAATCGAAGAAACACTTCAAAATGTGAACAATACCCTGCAGAATGGCAACTGGAATATGCAGCAGCTATCAGAACACTTGCCACAGGAAATGGTGGATCACATAACCACCACAATAAAGCCCCCAAGGATGGAAGACACTCTGGACATTCCATACTGGATGCTGCAGAATCAAGGGCAATTCACAGTCAAAACAGCATGGGAATACTTGAGGAAAAGGGAGGATCCTAGAATAGCATATGAGTAGATCTGGGTAAAGGGACTCCCTTTCAAAATTGCTTTCTTCATGTGAAGAGTCTGGAGGGCAAAACTACCACTGGACGACATCTTGAAAAGATGGGGGTATCAACTGCCTTCGAAATGCTGGTGCTGCACTGATCCAAAGGAAGAAAGCATGGCTCACCTCTTCTATACTTCAAATACTGCCAACAAGGTGTGGAAATACTTCCTGCAAAGAGCAGGAATCTCAATTGAAGAATTAACATTCCATCAAGCAATAATTAGATGCTGGATAGCACAAACAGCCAACAGACTTAAACCAGTAATGCAGGCACTCCCAGCATGCATTATATGGGAACTATGGAAAAGAAGAAACAGTTACAAGCATGGGGAACCAGTCACAACTGGTAGAGTAATCTACCAAATCTCCACAACACTGCAAGCATTAGTCCACACCAGAAATCCAAGAATCAATGTCCCACACAAATGGCAAGATCTCTTACACATGCTCGAGAACTACACCCCAAGATTAAGTTATAAAAAAGTCAATTGGGAATTCCCTTTGCCAGGATGGATAAAGATTAATACTGATGGAGCATCAAAAGGAAACCCAGGAAGAAGCTCAATAGGCTTTTGTGTGAGAAATGAAACATGGGACCTAATATATGTACTTGGCACAGAATGCATAGAGGGAACTAACACTGTTGCAGAAACAACAGCCATTCAGGAAGCATTAAGATACTGCAGCACACAAGGTCCCACCAACATATGGCTACAAACAGACTCCATGCTCCTAAACAATATCATTCATGGCTCATGGAAGCCACCCTGGTGCATATCAGATCAAATAGAAGAAATCTTCCAACTCAAAGACTCCCTTGCCATGATAGTATCACACACATATAGGGAAGGAAACAAGCTGGCGGATCACCTTGCAAATTATGCTCTTGACTTTGGGAGAATAGAGTGTCATCACTTTAGTCAACTTGACTCAATAGGCAGGAAAATCTTAATTGCAGACAAAACTCAATGCCCATACATAAGAGTGAAAGTGACAAAATGACAAGCTGCTCACTGCACCAACACATTACAGGACAAGACCTCTCCCCTAACTTGGTTTGCTCATGTGCAGGGTGCTGGACTCAACAAAAACACAGAACAGGATGCAACAGCAGCACTTCAAACAGCAACAATAGAGAAAAGAAGCAGCTATTTATCACAGGAGGAAAAAAAAGAAGCTGCATAATGATCCAAATTATCACAGGACAAGACTACTTTGGAAAAGTTCAGACCAAACAAGAAATGAAGGAAAAAAGTCTCAATAGTCTAATTATGATCACTCTAACCCCTAACTCCTTTTCTCACATGTGCAGGTTATGGACATCACAGGGAAACAGGTCAAAACCTGGAGGAGTAAGACAATCAATGCAAAACTCGCATCAGAATAGCTGCAGGCAACCGGCAGGAAAACAACAACCAGAAAGGTTGCAGGCAGCCAACAACAGCAGAGACAGAATGGCAACAACAGCTTTCAACACACAAGCTAATGTACAACAGCTAATACAATTGAGGAGCTCGGAAACCTTGGAACAACTAAAGGAAAACATAACAAACAGAGACAGCAAGGAATTTAGCAGCAGAAACAAAGAAGCAAGAACCAGTCTCAATCAGCAACATAGAGTGATGCAAATAAATTTGATCAAGTGTTATCAATGCCATCTATGAACAAGACAAGAAAAGACGTTGGTTAGCCTTGGAGAAGATCCAAGCATCCATAAATCTAGCTATGGACGAATCTTGTGTTGAAGATGTACATTTGTGTTTATGTTGTATTATTATGTAGTTATTGAAGACATTAATTCTTATTTGTTTGGTCCTTCGTGAGTATTCTTTAAATTAGCCAAATTGTGGCCTTTTTGTTAATTAGTTGTTTCCTAGTTGATTTAGGTTAACTAGTTATTCTTTTCCTAGTTGATTTAGGTAAAGGCTCATTCTATATAAGCCTAAACACTTTATTATTTCGATACCTTTTGACATTATTATCAATCAAAAAACAGCAGCACATTGCTCCCAAAATCGTGTGAATTAACTTGTCCAATTTTGGTGTGATTCAAAATTGAACTTGTTCCTTTGTTTGATCGAACAGTTTGCAAGACCATCGTTGTCTTGAGGGTTGTTCGTATAGTATAGGTACTCCGTGACTTCATCAAGAAGGTAGGTAGACTAGTTCCTACTTGTTGTCTTGATAGTTCATTGAGCGTCTTGCTTCTATCTTTGTTTTCTTGTTTCCGCTTTTTATATTGCATCAGTTGGTATCAAAGCAACTTTCGTTTATATTGCACCATCACCAGTAGGGAAGCCAGTACATCTGGATTTAGCGACAATAAACAAAACAAGGCCTAGTTGTGCAAGAGTCAAGGTGGTGGTAGACCTCTTAGCGGAATTGCCTAAAAAAGTCCGACTTGATGTGGAAACTGAAGCAACAGGGGAGGTCAGAACAGAGTGGGTCAAAATACAATATGATTACCTTCCCAAATATTGTAAAAAATGCAAGTTGCAAGGTCACGACATGATAGAATGCTGGAAGCTACATCCAGAAACACTCGACACAGCAGAGACTGTACAGCAAAAAGCAACAGAGCAAAGGAGAATCAAAGGCAAAGCAGTACAAGCGGGGAAACAACAAAGACAAGATACAGTTCCAGTTAGGATTCTATCAAGCGGCAAAGTCGTAGGCAATGCTAGCTCTCAATTGGCAAGAAGTCAAAGACAATCGATTTCAAAGCAAATCAAAAACCAAATATGGAATTCAGAAACCAACAGAGAATGGCAATACTCAGCAAGTTCGAGTAGCAAACAAATTTGACGCACTTGACGCACTTGACATCGACACCACTGATAATGCCAAAAGTGAGCCCAATGCAGAGTTACTGGAATTGAAAGACTGCAGCAGAGAAACAAATGCAATAAACCTGTCAGAAACAAATTCAGAAATAGCCCCAGCAAACACAGATTTGAAAAGAAAATCAGCATACCATGATGCAGTGAATCTAGAAAATACTGATGATGCTGGAAAGGGAGGGAAGTGTATAGGAGGAAAATCAAGCTAAAGCAACCTCATCAGCAGATATGGGAAGTCCTAATGAAGAGTCTCTGAAATCAACTTTTAGAAGAAGTGAAGTAAATGTAATAAATCTGCCAGAAGAAGTGCTCGAACAAGCAGCAAAGCAAACAACTGTTATAACAAGTTCAGAACAAGCCCCAGTTAATACATTGTTGGGAGGAACACAGACATATCCAGATGCACTTGATCTTGACAATCCTATCAATGTTAGACAAGAGGGAAAGCACATGGAAGGTACACCAGCAAAGGAAAACTCATCAGCAAATTCAGTTCTGCCCAAGACAGACACACTGATTTCAAAAGGCAGCAGAAGTGATGTGAAATTCTTAACCTGGTCAGACAATAAGCATGAGCAAACAGCAGGGCAAACAACTGGGATAGAAAGTTCAGGACAAGCTTCAACAAGCATAACTGACAACCTACAACAACACGCAGCATTTCAAGCAAACAAGAAACAGGAAACATCACAACCATTAACAGAAAAGGAAAAGACAGATGAAACAGTAAAGAGCACAAAGGAAAGGTCCTGGGAAACCACCTCACAATGGGTGCTAAAGAGCTTCTACAACAATGCCGAAAATGAGAATAGCACACAGCAACATCCACAAATTAATCGCAGTAATCAGCCTTCCAGCAGAGCCAACCGTGAGACAAGAAAATCTNTTTGCAGGTACATGGCTACAAAAGGAGAAAAGGTTGTGACCAGTATTACTTTAGCCAAGCTATGGGCTGAAGTGAAGGCACTTAGTATCCGAGTGGAGAACCTTGAAAGAACTACTTTTACTTGGAAGAATACCGGGGAAGGAACTAGTGATGGTTCTACCTTACGACATGAACATGATTGTACTGTTAGTGAGGTAGAGAGTGACGAGGAGATTGAGGAAGATAAGGGAGCTGATTTGATCGAGTGTGACGATGAAGTTTCTACTAATGTTCACCCCTTGCCTAGTGTTGTTAGTATTGTTTTGCAGGAATACAGGGACATGTTTCCCGAGGAGATGCCAAGTGGACTACCTCCGTTGAGGGGGATAGAACACCAAATTGACTTTGTTCCGGGGTCACAAATTCCGAACAAACCCGCATATCGAAGCAATCCACAGGATACTAAGGAGTTGCAACGACAAGTGGATGAGCTATTGAGTAAGGGGCTAGTTCGAGAGAGTCTAAGACCGTGTGCCGTACCCATGATCTTGGTTCCAAATAAAGATGGCACCTGGAGGATGTGTGTTGATTGCCAAGCCATCAACAAGATAACGGTAAAGTATCGTCTTCCTATCCCTATGTTAGATGACATGCTAGATAAGTTATGTGGTTCAAGTGTGATTTCTAAGATTGATCTTAGGTCCGATTACCACAAAATCCGTATGAAACTGGGTGATGAGTGGAAAACTGCATTCAAGACCAAGTTTGGTCTATATGAATGGTTGGTGATGCCTTTTGGTCTCTCCAACGCACCTAGTACGTTCATGCGATTAATGAATCATGTGCTTAAACCGATTCTTAATAAGTTTGTGGTTGTCTACTTTGATGATATCCTGATTTATAGTAGAAGTTTAGATGATTATGTTGATCACCTAAGGCAGGTGTTTGAAGTATTAAGAGCTAAAAAGTTATATGTTAATTACAAGAAGTGTACCTTTTGTGTAGAGAAAGTTGTATTTCTAGGATTTGTTGTAAGTGTTAATGGTGTTGAAGTAGATGCATCTAAGGTAGAAGCTATTAGGGACTGGCCTACTCCTACTACTGTTTCACATGTTAGAAGTTTCCATGTACTAGCTAGTTTTTACAGACGCTTTGTTAAAGACTTTAGCACCATAGCAGCACCGCTCACAGAGTTGGTGAGAAAAGACACGCCTTTTGTGTGGGTGGAGCCGCAAGAGGGTGCCTTCCAAGAGTTGAAACGTAGGCTTAGTTCTGCCCCATTGTTACAATTACCTGATTTCAAAAAGGCGTTTGAAATTGAGTGTGACGCCTCGGGGGTGGGAATTGGAGGTGTTCTTATGCAAGATGGGAAGCCTATTGCCTATTTTAGTGAGAAGTTAAAGGGGTCTTCCATTGAATTACTCTACGTATGACAAAAAGTTGTATGCCCTCGTAAGAGCTTTAGCTCATTGGCAACATTACCTATGGCCTAAGGAATTCGTAATTAGGAGTGATCACGAGTCCCTCAAACATCTTAGGGGTCAAGAGAAGCTAAATAAACGACATGCCAAGTGGGTAGAGTTCATTGAGAGTTTCCCTTACGTGATACATTACAAGAAGGGAAAGGAGAATGTAGTAGCTGACGCACTATCTAGGAAGTTTGCTTTGGCTATCACGTTAGCGTCTAAGTCATGACCCTAAATTTAAGAGTGTGTATGATGCCATTACTAGTGGGGCAGCGGATTGAGAAGTATCAGTGGCATGATGGGTACCTTTTTAAGAAGGGGAGAGTTTGTATACCCGAGTCCTCGTGGCGAGAGTTGTTGGTGCGTGAGGCGCATTGTGGGGGCTTGATGGGACACTTTGAGGTAGACAAGACTTTAGCTATATTAGCGGAACAGTTCCATTGGCCTAAGATGAGGCGAGATGTCGAGAGAATATGTGGAGCGTGTTTTGAGTGTAAAAGAGCTAAGTCTAGGTCTAATAATCATGGTTTGTATACTCCCTTACCCGTTCCTACTAGTCCTTGGGTAGATATCTCCATGGATTTTGTGATGGGGCTGCCGCGATCTAGGGGAGGTCATGATAGCATTTACGTGGTTGTTGATAGGTTTTCTAAGATGGCTCATTTTATTCCTCGTAAAAAATGTGATGATGCACAACATGTTGCTTCTTTGTTCATTGCTAATGTATTAAAGTTGCATGGTGTGCCTCGAACTATTGTTAGTGATAGGGATGCTAAATTTTTAAGTCACTTTTGGAAGTGTTTGTGGGGTGCTCTTGGCACCAAACTTTTTTTTTCTCAATCACATCATCCACAGACCGATGGTCAAACCGAGGTTGTTAATCGAACCTTTGGAGCTCTTCTTCGAGCTTTGACCAAAGGGAAGTCCGGCACTTGGGCTGACCGATTACCTATTATGGAGTTTGCATATAATAGAACTGTTCATCGCATGACTAACATTACTCCATTTGAATGTGTTTATGGTTTTAATCCTTTGATACCACTTGATCTTGTTCCTTTGCCGAGAAATGCAGTTATTAGTGTTGACGGAGAAAATCGGGCAGTTGCGTTGCTCGAATTGCATGCTAAGGTAAGGAAAACTTTGGTGGATGCTTATGACAAGGTAGCGGTCAAGAAGAATAAAGGAAGGAAGAAGCTGGACTTAAAGAAAGATGACTGGGTTTGGGTGCACTTCCGAAAGGAAAGATTTCCGAACCATAGGAAAGGGAAGTTAGCTCCGCGGGGAGATGGATCATGTCAAATGTTATGTTAGCTCGCAGAATATCAATAACAACTCTTATGTTATGGACTTGTCTAGTAGCATTGCTTTCGGACATGACGGTGCTTTGATTTCGAGGACGAAATCCTCTCAAGAGGGGGAGAATGATGCAAATAAATTTGATCAAGTGTTATCAATGCCATCTATGAACAAGACAAGAAAAGGCGTTGGTTAGCCTTGGAGAAGATCCAAGCGTCCATAAATCTTGCTATGGATGAATCTTTTGTTGACGATGTACATTTGTGTTTATGTTGTATTATTATGTAGTTATTGAAGACATTAATTCTTATTTGTTTGGTCCTGCGTGAGTATTCTTTAAATTAGCCAAATTGTGGCCTTTTTGTTAATTAGTTGTTTCCTAGTTGATTTAGGTTAACTAGTTATTCTTTTCCTAGTTGATTTAGGTAAAGGCTCATTCTATATAAGCCTAAACAATTCATTATTTTGAGACATTTTGACATTATCATCAATCAAAAAACGGCAGCACATTGCTCCCAAAATCGTGTGAATTAACTTGTCCAATTTTTGTGTGATTCAAAATTGAACTTGTTCCTTTGTTTGATCGAACAGTTTGCAAGACCATCGTTGTCTTGAGGGTTGTTCGTATAGTATAGGTACTCCGTGACTTCATCAAGAAGGTAAGTAGACTAGTTCCTACTTGTTGTCTTGATAGTTCATTGAGCGTCTTGCTTCTATCTTTGTTTTCTTGTTTCCGCTTTTTATATTGCATCATAGAGTCAATACAAAACCAGCACTTCTGTAGCAAAAGAACAAGAGAATGTATTCTCAGCTCAAGCAGCAACAGATACACAGAACAATCAGCACAGCAACAGGACTGCAACACCAATCTCAGCATCTCAATAAGCCAGCAGACAATTGCTCACTGTCAATCTCCACATTATCAATACTAAGGCAGCATACATACACACCAGTCATGCAGCAGAAATCAAAGAGCAAGGCCAGAATGACTGCTCCCACAATGAACAACAGCAGTGCTGAATGGATATGCAGTATACTCAGGTCCAAGCAAGGGCAGCAATAACATCAGCATCACTAGAACACTACAGCCCCCAAACACAACACTCAGGACAACACTCATTGGACCAATACTGAACAAACATCACACTGCAGTAACAGAATAGACAATTGCTCCCTGTCAATCTTCACAACACTAATACCAAGACAGCAGACATACTCACCAGTCATGTAGCAGAAAGCAGACGCAAAGGCTACAATGACTGCTCACCTAATGAACAGCAGCAGAGCTAAATGGACATCAGTGGACTTAGGCCAAAGCAAGGACATCAACAACATCAACAACATCACCAGCAGTTCACATATCAATTGTCACAGAAAATCATGGAAACAAGAAGTAAAAGAAGTGCCAGAAACAAAGAAAGCAGAAATAGGGAAAACAAGAGCCAAAAAAGCAGCAATAACCCCAGCAGGAAACATAATGACATCCTCAGCAACAACAAAAACAACAGGATATCCAGTTGTTTGTATAGGTACAGGTTATTGGCGCAATTGCGTTGTGTGGTATTAGCACTTCCAGTGCTCAGTCTAACGCAATTGCATCAATCACCAAGTCCCTATAACAAGAGCACCCCTCACTGGAACACCACATCTCACAAACACAATACACAGGACATCACTCTTTGGACCAATACTGAGCAAACCTCACACTGCAGTACCAAAACAGACAGAAGTAGCTCTAAACTCAGCAAAAACAGTAACAGTGCCAATCCAAATGCCAATAGGAACAATAGCAAAGCAAATACAAAAAAGGCAAGCTTAACTCTCACTAGGATACACTTTCTTACACATAAAGCAACAAACACACAACACAAATCACTCACACTGTCAGCCAGCACCCTCAACATTCTCAATGCTCACAAGATCAACAACTCATTCATCAGAAAACAATACAAAGACAACTTTGGCTTCAGAGGCAATAATAACACAGGATCAGCAAGCAACTCAAGTAACATCAGCCAGCACAAGGACAACAACCTCAGAGACAACAATTCAGTCATCAGCAGGCAACATGAACACTACTTTGGCAGCAGAGGCTACTACAACACCATATCAGCACTACTCACAGAAGAAACTACAACAAAAGCAAAGACCAGCAACAACACAGCAATCAGAAGCATCCTCAAGGAAATAACAGCAGGAACAACATTAACAAAATGCATCAGCAACAAGCCCAACTGCAGTAACAAACTATCAATCAGCAGTATCAATGATAGTTATCAGCAGCAGCAACAACAAGACAAAGCATCAAACCAGCAAGCACATAAAGGACAAACAGAAACAAAGACAAAAAGGAAAACAGCACTCAGAGACTCTTCAGCACTTTGCACAAGCAGCAGATCACTGCCAGTCAGATACACACCTGCAACAAGCTCATCCTAGCAGAAACATTCATCAGAGAACTTCAAGCTTTGGATAAAAAACTTCACAATGGCACAAAAGGAAACCCTCTCACTCACTCAGCAGGACTAGAAACAAAAGTTTTTTGTATACTCGACCTAGACACATTTCACTTCATTTTGTACATATGACTATTTATCAACTCTATAAGATAGATAGTCATTACATCAACTTAGGTCGGACATATCCTATACACTTAGATGCATTAAATCACCAAGTGAGGTGGATCATATATCATCTAACCATCTATCACTTTCTTGGTACCTCTAGTACAAATTTTACAATGACTAGGTACATGCACTTTTTTGGGGAGGTAAGGTTTATGTCCCCCTCCGTCTCTGTACATCTTACTAATTACTAATCAATAAACTCATATTTACCAAAAAAAATAAAAATAAATCACATAGAGCAATTAGTTCACATATTCAAACAAGCGCGTTCCTAAAATATTTAAGGACCTCTCTTTGCTAGAGGCAGGCCTATATCGCAAGTGTTCGACAAACAATCAGATTTTGGCACATTCAGTTCCGGAGCAAGTTTCATTTTTCATGGATGGAATTTGCTGGTTACAAGTGGGTCACAAGGGCTTTATTACTGATACAAAGGTGGGGGGTAGTTGCCAATGCCTACAATATGGTTTTCCAGGGTCTACAAAGGTTGCATGGGCTTATAGAACCGCCCTTAGGGAATTAAAAGTACAGGAAGGAAATCAACCAAGCTCTTCTCGAAATCTCCGTCGCCCTTAAGGGCTTATAGTCATCCCTGAAATCTCCTCCCAAGCTCTCCTCTTCTGGGTCTTCTTCGGGATCTTCCTCGAACTCTCCCTCGGCATCGTCAAGATTATACTCCGACTCCTTTTCTGGATCCTCCTCTGGTTGTTACTCAGACTCAATTTGTATGTAGTCCTCTATCTGGTTATCATCTTCTGGCGGTGGCAACATATGATCCACTGATCCTGGGACTATCTATTGGTGCATGGTAGGCAGGATCTCATGGTGTATTGCAGAGCTGCCCTTGAGTCTTCCATCCTGCCTAATGCTCCCTACTGGACCTGGCCAGTTGATCTTCTTCAGTAATCCACATGAAATATTTAGGAGTACGCCATGAGTTCTGTCCCATACCCATTGTGACTAGGTCACTCCACTCATCTTGAAGATATCTGACTCTCGGAATCGGTACTTGCCCATCGTAGTCGTCTTCGTACAAAGCCATTCGGGACCAAAGGGGTATACCTTGAATCAAACCAAACTACCTTAGGACCCTCAACGGTGCATATGGTTGAATTCCTTCCAACCCCATCAGCTCGATGAAATACTTCTCTAGAACTCTTACACTTGCTCTGCCGCTTAGCCAAGAGTGTTTTCAATTGATAAATTCTCCAGTTAACCGAGTCAGGAATTCCTGCTATTCCTCTTGACCATGTGGCATTTCCCAATGCCTCATCCTTTCTTCGTGACTGCGGACCATGTTGCTAGTGTCGACAAAGTAGTCAATGGTCGGCTCCCTTTAGAAGAAATGCTTTGACGCCCAAATCTGTAGCAGTAGGTTACAACCTTTGAAGAAATCATATCCTCTTGAACATGCATAAAATGCCCTGAACATCTCCACTAATAGCATTGGGAAAAGAGTGACCCGCAGATTCCCTCGGAATGTAGCCAATACCAGGGGTAGTATATTAATGTTGATCCGCCCCTTCCTTTGTGGGAAGACCAGAAATCCCAATAATGCTAAAGAAAAGGTCAGGGGGTGAAGGATCTGCCATGTTGCTTAGCCACATTGAAATTCCTCAAGATGCCAATCATAGCTCTATCGATGTCCAAATCTGTCAAACAATTGGTCCAAACTCACCCATCCGTCTTCGACACTTCTCAAATTATTGTTACTCTTCAAACCTAGTGCGTGGAGAAATCTGTGACCTGGCATGACGACCGGCGGTATAGGCTTCTGTCCGGCGAATGGAAACTCAGTAAAACAAGTAACTTCCTCAAGTGTTCGCATCAACTCACAATCAACGAACTTGAAAACCACCTTGGCCGGGTCCCAGAACTCGATCAGTAACTTGGTAAGTACCCTGTTGACGAGTGCAAAATACAACACGAAATTGATGCTCGCTAGCCAAAGATAGTACAATTAAATTATTGTCTCCACATGGATTAGATTTAAATAATGCTCTAGTAATTTTTGGTTTAACGGCTACTCAGGATGATCAAAACTTGATTTTGAATGATTATGAACTACGATTAACTACTAAAGTAAAGCAATTGGTAATTGACTGCAAAGAACTAGAGATTAGCAGAGGTGGTTTCCTACCAATGTGAGAAATAAGGTTTTTGACATGATAGGTGCAAGATTGTTATTCTGGATATGATACTATTATATTTCACTCTTGAGGTCTATCGATTCTCACAATTCAATAAATGATTAGCTAATACTTCCGATTTTTACTCCTTTCTCGATTAAATCTAAATCTTTCAAATAAACTAATGTGAGGTGCAGTGAAATTTGTAAGAATCTAGTGGTAGGACTGATCTAAAAGAAACTTTTTGCGAATATTTCTCAATCTTAATTTAAACAGTAACCCAAAAAGCTCTCTCGATTACTTCAAAGAATCACCAAAATAAACTAAGGCATACGCTGCAATAATATTCAATAAGATATTCCTCTTACGATTAAACACTATAAAGAATAAAATCACAACTAATATCAAAAGTTAATCCAATAAATTCAAGCAACTAAAAAGTAGTCAATTCATAAACAACAACCAAGTCACCTAATCATGTCAAACCCTAAGGTAAACTACTCCATATATATGGAGAAAGTCATTACAATATAATTAAAGATTAAGAAAACATCAATCTAACGTTACAATTCAAACTCCCTACTGAATTGATGAAAATATGATGAAATCTTGTATCTTGTAGCCTCCAATGCTCTCCAAAAGCTTCCAAGGTCAAAAGTCCTCCAAAATCATGTTTTTAATGTATTTCTATCATGTAGGAACGGGCCCGAGCGAAATTATCCTTTCCAAGCCGAAGTGGAAAAAGTTGGGCGAGAAAATATACTACTGCGGCGCACCATGTGCTGCATCAGTGGGAAAGTTCAGAGGCTTATTTTTTTTCATTCTGCAGGAATTTTGCACTAGCACCCCATGCCCCGCGGTGCATCACGTGCAATTTTCTCCGAGTAATCTTTTTTTCCTCACTTTTTGACATCCAAATTTGGTCCTCGACCCCCGAACATTATCTCGGCTTAATTTCTTGGGCTTTTACTCAGGCATCAAGCTCCAACTTATTTAAATTAGCTCCAAATTATCTTAATAGCTCAGAATCATTTCCTGCAAGACATAAAACACGTAATAAGTGTAAATTACCGTTAATTAAGCTCAATCACAAGTAAAATGCACCGATTATAGTGCAAACTATGATTAAATAATGGGTTTCTAGCTTACCATCAACGCCCCACACTTAAATCATTGCTCGTCCTCAAGAAATCAAACTGCACTCCACATAGAGATGAACTTCTCATCAGACAACTTCCCTAACGCATCATGCCAAGAATATTTAAAGCAAATCAAGCACCCTATCATAACATCCTAGCCTCAAGACTCAACTCAAAAGCACCCCGTATTTTTTAAAAACCTGCTCACTTACTCTAACACAGATGCCAAAGAAATTACCTTTCCTTCGCAGATCATGTGCCCTTACACCAAAGATAGAGAGTAGTTCCGCACACAATAAAATTCAAAAACAAATAGGAACTCAAGATAGAAAAAATTAACTCACTATCAGAAATAACATTCATATGCCACAGAAGACGTACCATAGGCTTGCCCGTAGTGTAATACTCTACTAATTGAGCTCATTCAGTCAAGGATCAAGTAGGACTTTATTTTGGTTGTATTGTAGGCTATGGGATGGGTAGGATACAATTTGGATAATAGTGACTAAATCTTCCTAAGTACTTTAATACATACAACCCCACACATGTGTTGAACCAAATCCCAACCTTCACACACAATAGCATCAAGCTCCCAATATCATTAAACACAAACAAGAAGAGAACCACCACTAGCAAGGAATCAATTTTTTTCTTTCTAATAAATATACAACCCTTTTTTTTCTTTTCAATGTTCTAATTTTTTCAAGCAACTCATTTTTTTTTTCAATTCCCTTCAAGTGGCTCTCACAAATTTTCAAACAGTGCACCTTCCTCCATTTTTCTCAGTTCCACTCAAAACTCACCCATACCTCTACTTAGCTTTTAACAAGCTCATAACAAATTCAAGTGCTCATAAGAGATAACAGGCTCAAACAAAAAGTTAATTCAAACAAAGAGGTCAGTGTTGTAGAGTGGTTGCCAAAGAAATAGGATTACAGGCTCAAAGGCGCTAACGAGGATAAACAACAATTAGGCGGGTCACAAGCAAATAATTGGCTCAACAAAGAAATACCTATATCACTTCCTAGACTGCTAATTCGCTTTGTAAACACACGAGGAAAGTTCTAGACATCAACTAACATGCATAGAATATCAACAAAAACCTCACACACGCACATTGTCACATAAGTCACTCAGGATTGGATCTATCCCGACTCTCTAGTCAAAGCAATTAAGCAAAGTCAAAATTAAATATTTTAAGGCACTTATACACGAGTCAAGAACTGAACCTAGGCATCACAACTAAGGCACTCACCACTCTCAAGGAACAACAAAGTCAAGAAAACTGCCTTCAATTAGCACTATGACTCAAAATTTTTTATTCCTACAAAAAGAAAAAACTAACTGCACGCGGCTCAAGTAAAACCCTTGGAAAAGAACTGCAACACAAAGAAAAACTAAGGGGGAATTATTATACTATCTAAGAAATTAAAATAGAAATAAAAGACATATTTTCGGATTTTTTTCAACTTTTTCTGCCTTTTCTTTTCCAACTTTAATCCCTCAAGAAGTTAGTCGACGAAATCCGTCGTCGGCAAAAGTCAATTTTTTTAACTAACAATGAAAACACATATATAAATAAGGAAAGGAAAAACAAACACACATACACATATTTACATCCCCACTCCCATTTTAAATTGTGGCATGTCTCCATGATACGCAAATAAAAATCAAGAGGTAAAGGAAACTCCCTTGAATTTTTTCCGTTTTTGAGAACTTATGAATTTCACCCCTAATTCTAAATTTATCCCTCGTTTTTGCTCATCAGAATTCTTCATAGAGCTCATTAGGCCAAATTCATCTGAGGATATTTTTAAAATCCGTTTTTTTCTTTCTTTCTCGGACTCATTTTTAGTGGTGAATTATTCTTGTAGGATCATCCTCAACTTGTTCCTGCATTCTTTTACAGGATCAATCAATGCATCTTCCTGCAAATCTCCAAAAATAAAATCCACATGATTAAGGTTAAAATAAGAAAACAAAGAAGAAAGGTCGTGTGAATATTCCTCTGGTATGTCCAAGACCAATTCTTTCTCATTCTCTTCTACTAAAGGTTGTAAATGTGGAAAGGTAGATGAGGGTACTCTTCTTTTATTGCTTCACAATCAACCAAAGCCTCACTTCAGTCATCTCAACTGAATCAGAGTGTTCTTGCAGAGTGGAAAGTTCTCTGTGGATGCTCGCCCTCTTGGTAGGCTCATTCTCACAGGGTATCTCCTCCATATATTCATCGTCACAACGCAATGAGCTTTCTTAAAGTATACTTACTATATGACCAACTTGCGCTGTTAGGTTGTTAATGGCTTTATCATTTTGTAAAAATATCTCTTCATCGCTGTTCATGAACTTGTACATAAGCTCTTCTAACTACCATTCTCCTTTTGAGGTGGTTGTCTCACTTCTTTTTTGTTCCATTCATAATTAGAGTTCGTTCTGCCCATAGTTAAAATTGTGCCCATATGAAACCTCATACCTGTATGGTCTAGAAATAGAGTGAGACACTTCAAAAGATGAATCATAAGAAGAATACTTATTTGCTTGACAATCAATCCATAGATGATTTCCACCACATTTAAAACAAATAACAGACTTGTGATAATGTTCAACTGCCAACTTTGCAACTCTTTTCTTAGGCTGGTTGTGCTCCATCTTCACAGCATTTAGAGTTCAATATCAAGAATATTTTCTTCAAGTTTTCTCTCTAGCACTTGTCAGGTACTACAAAAGAAATCTTGAAGACAATTTAATTAAATAAAAATTAAAAAAATAAAATAAAAGCTTATTCCTGAATTAGCACCAACAATATGTTGAACACTATTGATTGCCAATCTCCGACAACGACACCAAAATTTGATGAGCGTAAAACACAACACAAAATTGATGCTCGCTAGCCAAAGATAGTATAGTTAAATTATCGTCTCCATATGGATTAGATTTAAACAATGCTTTAGTAATTTTCGATTTAACTGCTATTCAGGATGATCAAAACTTGATTTGGAATGATTGCGAACTATGATTAACTACTAAAGTAAAGTAATTGGCAATTGACTGCAAAGAACTAGAGATTAGCAGAGTTGGTTTCTTATCAATGTGAGAAATAAGGGTTTTGACATGATGGGTGCAAGATTGTTATTCTGGATATGCTATTGTTATATTTCACTCTTGAGGTTCTATCGATTCTCACAAATTCAATAGATAATTAGCTTATACTTCCAATTTAGACTCCTCTCTCGATTAAATCTAAATCTTTCAAATAAACTAATGTAAGGTGCGGTAAAACTTGTAACAATCTATTGGTAGTACTGATCTAAGAGAAATTTTTTGCGAATATTTCTCAATCTTAATTTAAACGGTGACTCAAAAAGCTCTCTCGATTACTTCAAAGAATCACCAAAATAAACTAAGGCATAAGATGCAATAATATTCAATAAGATGTTCCTCTTTCGATTAAACATTATAAAGAATAAAATCACAATTAATATTAAAGCTCCTCCAATAAATTCAAGCAATTAAAAAGTAGTCAAATCCATAGACAACAACCAAGTCACCGAATCATGTCAAACCCTAAGGTAAACTACTCCATAAATATGGAGAAAGTCATCACAAATATAATTAAAGAGTAAGAAAACATCAATCTAACGTTACAGTCCAAAGATGATGAAATCTTATATCTTGCAGCCTCCAATGCTCTCCAAAAGCTTCCAAGGTCAAAAGTCCTCCAAAATTCATGTTTTTTTTTAATGTATTTATACCATGTAGGAACAAGCCCGGATGAAATTATCCTTTCCAAGCCGAAGTGGGAAAAGTAGGGCGAGAAAATACACTACTGTGGCGCACCGGGCGGCGCACCATGTGCTGCATCAGTGGGAAAGTTCAAAGGCTTATTATATTTTCACTATGCAGGAATTTTGTACTGGCACGCCGCCCCCCGTGGCGCATGGCACGGTGCGGTAGTCCATTTTTTTCAAAGTAATCTTTTTTTCCTCACTTTTTGACATCCATACTTGATCCTCGACCCTCGAACGTGATCCCGACTTAATTTCTTAGGCTTTTACTCAAGCTTCAAACCTCCTGCTTCAAATTAGCTTCAAATTTTCTTTATAGCTTGGAATCATTTCCTGCAAGGCATAAAACACGTAATAAGCGTAAATCAACATTTGTTAAGCTCAACCACGAGTAAAAATGCACTGATTATAGTGAAAACTATGACTAAATCATGGGTTTCTAGCCTGCCATCACCTGTCAGCTCGAATGTTTATTAGTGTAGTCAGTGCTCCTAGGTGTGTCCTGATTTCATCTCCGTGCTCTCGTCGAATATTCCTCCACCACTACTTCAATTTGTGGGGTGCTCCAATGACCATGCTAATTTTCGGGACATTGTGTTTCATTTCCATCGAAAAGGGGTGAAAGGTTTGTTAAGTATTTTGCTTTGAATCCTTGGCGTCTCATCAGGATTGATTTGTTGTTCCTCGGAAGGTATGTCGTTGGGTACATAACCCGTTGATATTAGCGTGAATTTCCTAATTGTGATTCAATACCAAGGATCGACCCACCTAAGGTGTATGCAACATGACCTATGTTTGCTAAGAGTAGAGCGTTTCATAAATTTGGAGTTGGACTGAATAAATACGAGACAATGAGTCAGTTGGCCTGTCAAGGTCATTCTCTAAAACTAGAGAGTTTTGAAAGAAGGTTTAGAAGGATGAAAAGACAACCTTGACATGACATTGTGTGTGATTGTGTACGCCCAAGACTCCATAGGAAGAATGTGATGACATTGTATAAAGTAATAACAAGCATGGTGAATTAGTGATTATATTAAGAATAAATAGGTCATCACATGGTAGTAGGTTATAAAGTCATGTAAAGTGTAAGCAAGTAGGATAAAACGAGTAAACAGATATTTGTAGGTTAAACACACAACTAAGGCAGAAAATAAACAAACATCCCCAAGTTCAAGTCTAGCCTAAGTCTGCTAAAGTCAGAACCTAAGTATAACATCCCCAATAGAGTCGCCATGTTGTTGCACCCTATTTTGTACAGGTCAAAAAAAAATACAATTAGTGGTTCTTCTGAAGTTGATAAAAAGAGTCGCCACCTAATATTTGAGGTACATACGATACCTATAAATCTGTGAAAATTATTATCTAATGGCCTGTTAACCGGTGAGATTTGGGTAAGGGGTCATGTTATTCTAAGGGCAACAACAACAAAATACAACAACCACAAGCTTGGGATCAAGTCAGCAACAAGAGCAACAAAATACAGCAGCAACAACAGAAACAAATCCCAACAGCAGCATCAGCAAGATCAGGAATCAAGTCAGCAACCACATAAAGAAAGAGCAGCACACAGGGTCAAAAGAAACAAGAGTAAGCAGAGGGAATGCAGCAGCATACAGAAGAAGAAGGACACCCCAAATCAGGTTACTACATCAGCAGGGAGGGTCATTCTCAGCTCAAAATGGTCACTTTGGCAGAGTACCTTTGGCTGAGGCAGAACAAAAGAGACCAATGCTCGCACAGGACACCTTTTGCATTTCTCAGACAACCTCAAGCTTTTGCAAATGACCTTGACAACAGAACAAGGAAAACATACTGCACCAATCCAATAGGAGTAGGAATACATGTATTTAGAATAGTCAACCTAGACTTATTTCCCATCGTTTTTGTACATATGACAATCTATCAACATTATAAGATAGAAAGTCATTGCATCATATTAGGTCTGACATATTTAGACTCGTTTGATCACCAATTGAATTGGATCAAACACACAAAAGATCTAACCAACCATCCCATCATAGGTGCCTTTACAGAGACAAGGTACAAGTACTTTTTTGGGGAGGTAAGGTTCATGTCCCCCTCCTTTTGATGTATATTTTGAATTTGACAATAAATAAACCATATTTACCAAAAAAAAAAAAAAAACAAAACAAAAAAACAAAATTCTAAGGGTAAGGGGTTAGGCAACTCTTAAAATCTACTTGAGGTAGATCCTTAAACTTAGGCTAGGTTCGGGGAAAGAAATGTTTATATTCTTATTGATTGTTGTTTGAAATTACTAAGTGAGACTTTATAAAATGTTCTAGTTTTGTTTGAAAGCTCATTTTTGAAAAAAGGTTATGTATCTCCTTTAGAAAGGTGCTACTTATTTGTGAGTCTTTATAATTTGTAAAAAATAAGAGATGACTTCACGATATATTGTTTATTTTAAAACGAAAATACCTTGTTTTGTTTTAGGAAAAACTGTTCTAGTAGAAGGCCTTGTGTTTTCAAACTCATTTGTGTTGTTCCTTGTAGGCTCAGCTATATATATGATTGCTTTAATCTTGAAACGGTTCTAGTATTCAAGGAGGATTTGTTTTCATTTTCGAATCTACCAAAGCTTAAGATCATCGAAATTCATTAGTGGTAAACACAAATAAAGTTGTTTGTCTATTAAATGGCTAGTCTCAAACTATTAATGTTCAACATGTTAAAGTAATTGAAGCAGGTGAACGTAATAATCTAATTTAACCTTTTACCTATGAGTCTTGATTTGCCTAATTTTCCTAAACAATCTAGATACCAATGGGCATCCAATAATAAGGTTAGTTTTCACAGATATATACATAGAAGCAGCAAATAATAATAGCTATCGTTTAAAAATGAGAGGAAGGAAAGCTGGACTCTTGATATTGGGCTGGCAAGTTAACCAGGCCCAGCGAGATTCAAATCAGAAGTGGACTCAACATGTGACGAGGAAGTGGCCTAGTTCCTTGGACTTGGATGTGAGTTTCAAATGACTCAACCGGCCCAATTGAACATGCCTACAAAAGAAGAGCGGATAATTAGTGTATATCAATAAGGAATGAAGTAGGACAAAATCATAACAAATAATAACAATAAAGAGTTAAGGAATACAGTAAGGTCAATTTTATTTGTACTGACCCTATGAGGATTAATTGAGGTCAGTGACCAAAGGCTTACGGTAAAACCACATTATGGATGAAGTCCCCCTATGAACCCGTGATACTTTAGAGTTCACGAGGGTCTCATGGACCCCGAGCAGTGCTTGTGCTAGGGAAGGGTACCTCAACCACAAACTAAGCTCACACCCAATACCCTTGATCATCAACCCTTACTCTTCCTCAAAGTTTTGGACACAAACAAAGTGTCAACTTAGATGTTTTACATAGTCAGCATGAAAGAAGTAAGTACAAAAGGTTCATCATAAACTTTCCAGAGGTTCAGATACACAAAAGTATCGGCAACTTTGAAACACACAACCATACTAGACATTGCAACTATCATTAGAGTACAAAAAGCATAATCAGCTAAGAGCCAACACAATATCAGCACTGGAACACTCTTATTAGAATATAAAGTATAGGAATAGATCATCACATATAGACTATTAAAGTGCTGACAGTATCAAGGGCCCTAAGATGGATTCTAAGATATCACAATACGTACAAAACACTTCCGAGGATCACCAATAAGACATAGTCAAACAAAGTCATAAAACAAAGAAATGCTGATTGCATGCTGTCAATAAAAAGGTTCAGTTTTTGACCACTTCAAGTTCAAAGATGCCTTATTAAGTAGTCTAAAGTATAAATGAGTGACAAAGATGAGCATATGCATTTGTTCTATTAGTTCCACGAAAGGTTCAACGTTTTAGAACCTTCTTAAATAGGTTCAGATCACTAGAGTGGGTCACAGCAATGTAATAGCTTTCAGAGCAATTCTAACAACTATACACACAACTATGACATGTTATTATTGAACATTAGTGCTAACAACATCAACTGGAGTTCCCAAAGATCATACTAATTATGCAAGTCAACAGAGACCTCAACATGAATCGGAAAGCTAGCTTCAGTCTTTATTTAGACCTAATGGACTTGATATCTAGTTGTGACATTGCACATTATATCAAGTTTCAAGTTATCAGAACCAAACAATATCCTGATTCAAGAGTGAATATGTCCTAAACAGTATTGTCAGATAGTCATGAAGTAACAAGTAGAGATGTTCATTTTTAATTGGTCAAAGTAGGGCAAGCAGATCACAACAAGCTCATTTGAACATGTAAGTAAGTTCACTAGCAGGTTACACCAATAAAGTTTACCACTTAGATCCTATAGTACATGTTTAGCAACATTCACTTAAGCTATTAAGTTATCAAGCAATGCTCTAATTGGCAAGATAAGTTTTGCTTTAGACATCACATAATCATGAGCGAACAAAAAAAACATTTACACTGATGGCTAAAGCAAACAGATAAATGAAGGCAGAATATCATTTCAGGTGAACAAGCAATATTACTATTATACCCTAGGTCAAGATCTATCATGTATTTACATCTTCATTAGGCTATTATGATAGACATACAATCCATTTTTTCTTTCAGCTAGACAGAATCAATATATGACCAAGCTTAACTACTATCTAAGGCTCTTTAGATAAACAACTAGATTAGCATGATAAGATAGGCATAACTATTAAGGAAGATCCCTTAAATCAATAGGAGACTATAAGTAAGCTAACGTGGTGATTTAAACGTGAATTTTTCTCAGGTAAGGGCATGTAAAGGTTCCTGAATATTACTGGGTCAGCAGAAACAACATGATAAGTATAGATAGAAGTATAGAAGTTAAATAGATATCATTCAATCAGCACAGTAATATAGGTGATACATAGCTACTATCATAGAGCTCAAACAATCATAAGATAGAAAACAATGACACTTATCATATGGCTGATCTAGGCAAGACACAGCAAGTAGGCAGGTTAGTGATAGCCATGCTAATAAGTTTACCACATGATTCCCTTTACTTCAAACTACTATCTTAAACATGCATGAATCACTTTATCTTAAATGTACAGAACAACATGGCAGAGTAACAAGATTCTCAGCTAAAGTCATCAAAGCAGACAGATCAAACATGAGATCATAAGCAGTGATGAGAATTATTCACTGGACTAAAACAATGCAACGCAATTTCATAGGTATAAAGATCAAGATAGCATATTGCTGAAGATATAAAATCTTAATAGGACATCAGGAGTAGTTCAAGAACATGATTCAATCGACTTATCTAACATGATAGTGTACATATGGCTATCATTTAATTAACAGGGATGGATCACACATAATATCTTTATCATAAGGTTTAGCTCAGCTAATCATGAATGCTCAACAGGATTTATCCATACTCATAGAAGCATTTCAACTAGCTAATTCATGAGAGGTAAAGTTCAATAACCATAACAGATAATAACACAAAGACGACACAATTATCAGGAAATACCACTAATCTCAAAACAACAGAATGACATAAATAACAGGAACATAGTAGGAAGAACCATATATTATCATGAAAAACAGGTGATTAACAGGTAAGCATCAGAAATAAAAAACTGCATAACTAGTGAATAATAAAAGAAGGAGGTCAGTGTTCATTGACCTTTTCCGGAGCAATCAAGTAAGGAAGTTAGTGGCCGCTTGAGAATCCAAACTCACAACCAACCCACAGTAATCAAGCTCGAACAAGGAGAGAAAAAGGAAAGAGAAATTAGATGAGTGCTTTCGAATACTCAAACTAGCAGAAAGTTCTTAGATTTTCTATGTGTTCATACAGTGTTTTTTTTTTGTGTTTTTTTATCCAGTGTTTTTCCGGTGTATTAGGTGAGAACATTCAATGCTCTATTTATAGTGGCATTTAAGCCATTAGCATTCCGTTTGCTTGAAGAGATACATTACAGGAAAAAGCCTTATCTACAACCAACTTTTTGTGACGGGTTAATAATCCCGTCAAAAACAATATATTTAGTGGGACGAGATTATATTGTTGTCCTTATTGCTTTATTTTATTGCGAAGGTACTAAATCTGATCTCTAAAGAAATTAGTTACTGGTCTCAAGTTATAATTGAGGGGCATTGAGCGTGAGAGAGTACCGCCAGATATAATACCAAAAAGATTAAAAAATTATTATTTTCTGAAAAATCAGGCGCCAAAACTAATATATTGAAATAAAAAGTTCTAAAAAGTGAAGAAACTCTCTGTCTTCTGAAAACACAAGTCGCGCACATTAGCACTATCCTAATACTCCATCAAGCTCTGCCTGTCTCCTTTATCTCTGTTTTCTCAAAACACAGGTTGTGAATCTAGTAGTGTGCGAATCCAATTCTGCCCAAGTTCCCATCTCGCTCGTTTGAGAATCCAAGGTATGCCTCCTCTTTCAAGTTGCTCTTTTTATTCTCTTAGTTGTTCTAAATTCGCTGATTACTTCGCTTTATTCGAGTTGTTCTTCCTCTTCTTCTTCCTCTTCTTCTTCTTCTTCTTCTTCTTCTTCTTCTTCTTCTCAAACATTAAAAAATTGGTAAGTTTTCATGGTCTGGTATTTTTTCTTTTATATATTCAGCGAAAAGGGTATTCTTATCTTTTTTACTGCTCATTCCAGAGAGTTACTTCTATTTTTTTTTTTTTTTGGGTTTTAAGTGAGCTTGTTTTTCATATTAGTTTTTTTGTTCTACTAATAAAGATCAAAACATCTTTTAGATTATTTATGATTTTGATTAACCTTTGAAACTAGAATGTTGTTGTGGTAACTGTGTATTCTTATTTATTCCCTGAGTTTTTCTTTGAATTTTCTTTTTTTTTTTTCATTGATTTAAGTGAGTTTGTTTTTTGACACAAGCCTGATTTTGATTTGTTTATTAACTTATAGTATTGTAGTAGTAATTTGGTGTTCTTATTTTTCTAGAAATTCTTTTTTCCTTTTTCCTAATCAGAAATTAGCTTATAGAAGACTAATTAATTTTCTTTTCACTGCTATTTTCTTCTGAGGCCTAATAAAGATCAAGCCTTTTTACTTGAAAAAAATAAAGTTCAAACCTTTTGCACGATTATATTTTGGTTTTGATTTAATTTTGAAATTAAAACATTGTATTAGTTGTTAGTATTCTTATCATCATTGATTGAATTTATCTTTTTGAATTCAAAATGAATTTGAAGAAGACTAATAAATCAAAATTCTTGGTCGTAATAAGATATATGATGTTTGTCTTAATTATGGAGAGTTTTCATTTATAGCTGATAGCGGATGAATGAATTTGAGATTGAAGTTGATTCTTGAATCAACTTTTGATCTTGAACCATGAGCCGTACATATAACTCTATTTTCTTTACTGCTACTTTTCAATTTTTTCAAAGCTATAGTAAAGTAAGATCTTAAGGTTTGCTATTTCGTTGTTGTACTTCAATTTGTCAATGAACTTTGTGTGTGAGTTTGGATTTCTCCATATAAAGCATTTATAATGAAACATAAATCTTGAAATTTTGATTTTCTTATTATCTTGCTGTTGTTACTATTTATTGCTGCTTTTTGAGCCAAGTAATGTCAAACATACAACTAACAGTGTATTCACATATATTTTTCTTTCATATTCCTAAGCAAGAGAATATGGGTGTTTGTTTGTAAGAAAAAAGAAATAGCAGGGAACATGAATCCTGATACATGTTAAGAACTCGGGAAAATTTATGAGCTCACACCAACTACCAAGAAGCAGTCTTTTATTCGCACACGACTATTTTGGATGATCTTGTGTCGTAAAGTATATTATTTACATTTTTCTTTGGTTTAAATAATTACTTCGATCTCGAAGCAAGCTAGAAGGAACCATGTATATATATTTTAGGAACCAACATCTTTAATTACAAGTTAATTTATAATATTTTATTTATCTTAGTGCCATATGATTGTATATTGCAATGTATTAACTGAAAACAAAGGAACTCAGTCCACTAGAAAGTGCGACTTTAGAGTTGAACCCAGTTGTGTGCGTCTAAACGTAACAAGTTGTGTGCATTCTAGTATTTTTCTTATCTTTTATCTTTTTAATCTAACTTTTATGTACTCTCCAAGATTATGGCACCTAGTAAGCAAGATTCAACTTGTTGATAATCAGCTTGATGAAGCCTACTTAATCGGAGTGCAAAAGTTTTTGGATTATGCTTTTCAGAAAACATGAGAAGAATATGAAATACGATGTCCATGTATCAAATGTTGTAATACAACTTTAGGAACTCATAAGACAATTGAGACACATTTGAAAGTATATGGAATAATTCAAAATTATACTTTTTGGTATCATCAAGGGGAAATTTTAGGTGAACCATTGTTAGAATCGAAAGATGAAGATGGTGATGATGTAGAAAAATGTGAGAGTGAAGATGAAGTACAAGAGCTGTTGAGAGATTTATATCCTAATCTTGATGGAAGAATTGTGCACACTGATTGTGCTGATTTACTTAGTTGAAGCAAAAAAAATTTTACAGGCTATTGGAGGATTTCGAGTAGCAGTATCAAAATTCAAAAGATTCAAAGCTTTCCTCTTTGATTAAATTTCTTCACAATAAAAGTATGGATTGTTGGATTAATGAGTCATTTACAATTTTATTGACAATGTTAAAAGAGGAGTTGTTACCTGGTGGCGCCAATTTGCCAAAATCATATTATGAGGCAAAGAAGATAATTTAAGACCTTGGGCTTTCTTACAACAAGATTTATGCTTGTACTAATTCTTACACGTTATAATGAAAGGATGATAGCTTACTTGATTCTTGTAAAGTTTGTGGTGCGTCTAGATGGAACAATATCACTATTGTGTACAAGAATATCAACACCAACAATGAATAAAAAAATGCTCAATAAGATAGATGTTTCAACAATAACCAATATCGTCTCAATGACTTTCATAACTTCAACATCAAATAACTCAACAATGAGAGAAATAATGTATAACCACGATATTAGATAAGACTAACTTGTAATGAAAGAGATAATGTTTAACAATGAGCCTCAAATAATGAAAATCAACAAGTAAAAGGATAACACGAACAATTACTTCAAGTAATGAAAATCAACAAAGGAAAGAGATAACACGGACAATAACTTCAAATAATGATAATTATCAACGAAGGGATAGTATGTAGCAATTGAAAGAGACAATAAGTTCAACTAAAGCGTGGAAACAATTTAGCAAGTAAGTTGTTGAACAAGTACTAAGCAAGTCAATTAAGGCATGTAAGGATAGTCTAATACAATTAAGGATAAATTGACTATGAGAATTTAGAACATGATATGACATTTCAATTAACGCATAAAAATAGTCTAAGTAGCCTAAATTAGTCAAATATCACGTACAATCCGTGTACCCACTCGTCATCTTGCGTACACGAATTTCACTTAGCATAATTGAATCAAACAATACAAATCCTAAGGGGTAGTTCCCCTGCATGAAGTTGGGAAAGACACTTACCTCGATTAGGCCAACTCAAACATCGAAAATAGCTTTTTCCTTAAAACTTGCCTCTACACGGCTGAAATCTACCTAAAATTAACTCAATATCATCAACCAATGCAAGAGAAAACAATCATAACAAATAAAGCTTTGATATTTATTTTTTTTCCAAAAAATCAACAAAAGTCAACCGGGGACCCGCCCTGTCAAAACCCGGGTCCAATGGTAGATTCCGTCCACCCATGACCCTACGAGTTCATATATGTGATTAGTTTCATAATCCGAGTCCAATTCGACTCTCATCTCAATTTCTTATTTTTCTAAAACTTGACAAAGTTTCACCAATTTCTACTTTGATTCCCATGATTTTGATGTTAAAATCTAAGATATGTTGATGGAATATGATTAGAAATTAATTAGAATTACTTACCCAAGGTTTGTAGGTGAAATCCCTTTCCAAGTCGTCTCCTACCGAGTCTAGGGGTTCAAAAATGAAAGAATAAACTCAAAAATTCCGTTCCTCAGCTATTTGTCCAGTCGCAGATGTCGCAGATCCGACTTGGGGTTCACAATTGCGAAGAATCCCTCGCAAAAGCGATTACCCTTCCATCTCTACTGTCATCGCAATTGCAATGAAACGTTCGCAATTGTGAACCCTGGACCTCCGCAAATGCGACTAGGTTGATCGCAAATGCAAACTAGCTCTTTCCCAGGCACACTTTGCAAATGCGAACACTGGGTTTGCAAATGCGAACCTAGCAGGCTTGGCCTACCTTCGCAATTGCGATCAAGAATCTTGCAAATGCGATATCTGAGGCCCTTTACAGAAAAACTAGCAACTCAATTCTAACAACACTCCGCTAAGCGTCCGAAACTCACCCGAGCCCTCGGGGCTCCAAACCAAACATCCATACAAGTCTAAAAAGATCATACGAACTCACTCGCGCGATCAAAATACAAAAATAACATCTAAAGCTATGAATTGAACTCTAAAATACATGATCTTCAAAGAAATTTTCAAGAACTTTTAGAATTACAACCAAGCGTTCGAATCCTATCAACTCAACTCCGAACGACGCCAAACCTTGCAAACAATATTTAAATGCATAAGGTTATACCTGAAGTGGTGAATAGATGGGGATAATGACTCCGCATGTCGTGCTCGATCTCCTAGGTCGCCTCATAGACCGGATGGCCCCTCCACTGAACCTTCACTGAAGCAATATCCTTTGATCTCAACATCCGGACCTGTCGGTCCATGATAGTCACAGGATCCTCAATATAAGTCATATCCTCATCCAACTGGACTGTGCTGAAGTCTAGAACATGAGACAGATCACCATAATACATTCGGAGCATAGAGACATGGAACACCGGATGAACTGCAGATAAACTAGGTGGCAAGGCAAGCTTGTAGGCCACCTCCCTAATCCTCTCAAGGATCTCAAAAGGTCTGATATACCTAGGGCTGAACTTGCTCTTCTTCTCAAACCTCATCACACCGTTCATGGGTGAAGCCCGGAGCAAGACTCGCTTTCCAACCATGAATGCAACACCGCGAACCCTTGGGTCTGCATAACTCTACTATTTCGATTGAGCTGTACGAAGCTGATCCTTGATCATCTTGACCTTTTCCAAAGCATCTCGAACTAGATTCGTGCCTGATAACTTAGCCTCTCCGGCACAAATCAACCAACTGGAGAACCACACCGTCTCTCGTACAGGGCCTCGTAAGGAACCATCTGAATACTCGATTGGTAGCTGTTGTTGTAGGCAAACTCCGCAAGTGGCAAGAACTGATCCCAAGCACCCCCAAATCCATAATACAGGCGCGAAGCATATCCTCCAATAGCTAACTAGTGCACTCGGACTGTCCAATTGTCTGAGGGTGAAATGTTGTACTCAACTCAACCCTTGTGCCTAGCTCATGCTGTACATCTCTCTAGAAGTGCGATGTGAACTGCGTACCTCGACCAGAGATGATGGATACCGGTATGCCATGAAGTCAGACAATCTCGCAAATATAGATCGGAGCCAGCTGCTCTAAAGAATAGGTAGTCATTACCGGAATGAAATGAGCCGACTTGGTCAACCTGTTCATAATCACCCATACTGCGTCAAATTTCTTCTGAATCCGTGGAAGCCCAACAAAAAAAATCTACGGTGATACGCTCCTATTTTCACTCAGGAATATCAAATCTCTGAAGCAAACCGTCTAGCCTCTGATGCTCACACTTCACCTGTTGATAATTTAGGCACTGAGCTACATACTCCACTATGTCTTTCTTTATTCTCCTCCACCAGTAGTGCTGTCTCAAATTGTGATACATTTTAGCGGCACGTGGATGAATGGAGTACCGCGAAATTTAGGCCTCTTGAAGAATCAACTCACGCAAACCATTCACATTGGGCACGCATAATTGGCCATGCATCTACAACACCATCATCCTCAATAGTAACCTCTTTGGCATTGCTGTGCTGAACCGTGTCCTTGAGGACAAGCAAATGGGGGTCGTCACACAGACGCTCTCTGATACGGTCATATAGAGAATACCGAGAAACCACGCAGGCAAGAAGCCGCCTGGGCTCCAAAACATCCGATCTAAAAAGCTGGTTGGCTAAAGCCTGAACCTCCAATGCTAATGGCCTCTCAGCTACCGGTAGATATGCTAAACTACCCAAACTCTTCGCCTTTCGATCATGTCATCGACCACCACGTTGGCCATCCCGGGATGATATAGAATAGTGATATCATAGTCCTTAAGTAACTCTAATCACCTCCTTTGCCGCAAGTTAAGATCTTTCTATTTGAACATATGCTGCACCGTACAAATAATGCCGCCAAATCTTCAATGCATAAACAATGGCTGCTAATTCCAAGTCATGGACTGGGTAATTCTTCTCATGAGTCTTCAGCTATTGAGATGCGTAGGTAATCACCCTACCGTCTTGCATCAATACCGCGCCAAGGCCCATATATGACGCATCACAATACACAATATAGGACTCCGTGCCTGTAGGCAACACTAACACTGAGGCTGTAGTCAAATAAGTCTTGAGCTTTTGAAAGCTCACCTCATACTCCTCGGTCCATCTGAACGGATCACCTTTCTAGCTCAATCTGGTCATAGGTGAAGCAATAGATGAGAATCCCTCAACGAAACGATAATAATACCCGGCCAAACCAAGGATACTCCGGATCTTAGTAGCTGAAGACGGTCTGGGCCAACTCTGCACTGCCTCAATCTTCTTCGGGTCTACCTTGATCCTCTCACTTGATACCATATGACCCAAAAATGCCATCGAAGCAAGCCAGAATTCACACTTTGAGAACTTTACATATAACTTCTTCTCTCTCAAGGTGTGGAGCACGATCCTCAAGTGCTGCTCATGATCTTCTAGACTGCGGGAGTACACCAAGATGTCATCAGTAAACACAATGACGAACGAATCAAGATAAGGCTAAAATACACTGCTCATCAGGTGCATAAATACTGTTGGGGTGTTGGTCATCCCAAAAGACATCACAATGAACTCGTAATGATCATATGCGTACTAAAGGCAGTCTTCGGGATATCCAGTTCCTCAATCTTTAGCTGATGATAACCTGGCCACAAGTCAATCTTTAAGAACCATCTGACACCCTGTAGCTGATCAAATAGGTCATCAATGCGTGGCAATGGATACCTGTTCTTCACTGTAACCTTGTTCAATTGCCGATAATCGATACACATGCGTATAGAACCATCCTTCTTTTTCACAAACAAGATCGGAGAACCCCACAGTGACACACTAGGCCGAATAAGTCCCTTATCAAGCAACTCTTGCAACTGTTCCTTTAATTCCTTCAGCTCCGCTGGGGCCATACGATATGGTGGAATAGAAATGAGCTGAGTGCCCGGCAACAAGTCAATACCAAAATTGATATCCCTATCAGGCGGCATGCCCGAAAGATCTACTGGAAATACATCTGGAAAGTCCCTCACTACCGAAACTGACTCAACGGTAGGAGTATCAGCACTAACATCCCTCAGAAAGGCTAGATAAGCATCACACCCCTTCTTAACCATCCAATGAAACTTTAGAATGATACAACCCTGCTAGGAATATAATTTAATGCAGCCCTCCACTCTAACTGTGGTAAATCTGGCATAAGCCAGCGTCACAGTCTTGGCGTGACAATCTAGAATAGCATGATAGGACGACAACTAGTCCATGTCGAAGATAACATCAAATTCTACCATACTAAGAAACAATTGATCGACTCTAGTCTCAAAACCACAAATAAAAACTAGACACGACTGATACACACAGTCCACAAGAATAAAATCTTCCATAGGCATGGACACATAAATAGGAGAACTCAAACAATAATGAGACATACCCAAATACGGAGCAAAGTAAGATGACACATATGAATAAGTGGATCCCGAATCAAATAAGACAGATGCATCCCTATGGGAGACCGGAACCGTGCCTGTGATGACTGCGTCCAAAATAGCTACCTCTGGCCTACCCGGAACAACATAGAATCTGGCCGGACCTCCCCCTCTAGGGTGACCCCTGCCTGCCTGTCCTCCACCCTAAGCTAGCTGTGCAGGTGGAGTGGTAACTGGGGCAGTAACCATGGCCTGTAAATTCTGTGAACCTGACTGAATGCGTGGAGCTTGAGTGGTTTGTGGAGGTGCACCCCTCTTGAGTCTAGGGCAGTCTCTAACTATGTGGCGAGTATCACCATACTTAAAGCAAGCTCCCGGAGGGCGTGCGGCAGGGACTAGCTCGATCCTAGTCGGTTGGACTGATCGCTGAAGGCACCCTATGCAGGGTGCACAAGAAAGTTGCTGAGCAAAGTGTGCAACCTAAGATCTCTGAACAACAAGAGCACCACTAGAAGCTGGGAGTGTTGAATGAACTAGACGACTCACATAGCCACCTACCATGACGGGCTATAGCTACATGTGACCACTACTAAATCCTCTCGTATCACGAGGCCTCTTGGCCTCCCTCACGACCCAAACCGATAGGCCATGACGAGTGCCCGAGTCTTACCTGTCGAACACCCCTAAGCACATGTCTAAGACATAACACGAAATAAGGTTAGGTCATGCATAACATTTGTCAATACTGTTGAATCACGTAAATAACATACGTGAGGAAACATGCCCAAAAGACATATATACGTATACATGCGGAATACGGTAGGGCGAGCCGACAAGGCTGCTATAGAAAAACTATATATCAAAATTAGAAGCCGACAAGGCCACATACTATCCAACAATACATGACTCTCTATAGAGCTCTAATAGAGTGTACAACTATGTAAAGGACGGGACTGGGCCCCGTCATACCCATATATTTATACAAACATATCGTACCAAAATCCAAAAGTAGCTCCGGATAAAATAGAGCATACAAACTCTCGCTGGGCAAGGATCCTAAGAAGGGGGACCGTCAGCCTGTCCACCTGCACCTACGAGAATGAAATGCAGGCCCCGAGCAATAGGGGCGTTAGTACGAATAATGTATCGAGTATTTAAGGCATGGAAAGTAGTATGTAAAAGACATATAATAAACCTGAAGTAAAAGACTCGACCTGTGAATCTGAATAGCTTGGTGAATCATGAAACATTTACAATGTCATGCATATGTGTATAAATATCATATCATGCATAGGTATATGCATACATAACCTTATCAAGCCTCTGAGGGCATGTCATCATATCATCTCGGCCTCTGTGGGCAAAATCATAAACGTATACCAACTGATCAGGTGGTGGTGTATATATAACGCCGTAACCTTTTCCATATCCTATATACATATAATATACGTGTATATAGTGCCATATGGTCATAGGTCAATGCACATGTATAAATGAATGCAATGCATAATGTAGTAAGTCAATAAGATCTCTCGGAATGTCATAAGATCAATATGCCTTCGGATAAACTTTATGTCACGACCCATAATCCCAACCCGGTCGTGATGGCGCCTCTCACGAAGACAAGGCCAGCCAATCCAAATTAAACCTCGTTTTAAACAGTTAGCAATACGAAAATAATATGAGTATAGTTTAATAACAGAAATTAGCGAAAAAATATAGTGAAACCCTCCCGACTACAGCCCGAACCGGGGTGTCACAAAGTCATGAGCAACTAATGAAAATCCTAATAATAAGATTACTAATACAATATCTTGGCACAATTGTTCGAAGATACTGGAAATAACAAGATAAAAGAGATACGGGGCTGCGGACGCCAACAGCTACCTCGTAGTCTCTGAATCGCCGCTTTGAGAGTAGTAATCAATGTCTCAGAGCGGAACCGATAACGCCTGAATCTGCACACATGGTGCAGGGAGTAATGTGAGTACTTCCAACTCAGTGAGTATTAATTATAAATAACAACTGAGAGTAAGGAAACACATAAGGCATACAACAATCCATAATGAAACAGTAAAACATGTAAATAATCAAGTCAACAACATGAAGTAAAAGAAAATATCATGACTGGCCAAGTCATATCTCGTGACGGCGTGTCACCCATTCCCATGGGTACCCGGCGCTTACTGTGGGGGGTGCAGTAGCGCAATATCTCGTGACGG
>MCJB01016681.1:0-52698 GCA_002018475.1 Nicotiana obtusifolia
TATATATATATATATATATATATATATATATATATGGATACGCACGCACGCTTTGTAGTACTATTTAACTGCATATATAGCATGTTAGAATATATTTTAGTCTATTCATCCCTTGTATTACAAAAGTGTTCAGGGCTTACATTTATACTATTTAGATAGTAAATACAAAAGTGATTTTAATTTTGACCAAATGTTGACCTGAAAAGCGACCAACTTTGGTCGCCAAATATATATAATTTAAAATTAGCGACCAAAGTTGGTCGCCAAATATAAATCAGATTTATTTATATTTCTCCCGGTTAGCGACCAAAGTTGGTCTCCAACTGTTTACTCTTTATTAAGCGACCAACTTTGGTCGCTAATTTTAGATTTTAATTATTTATATTTTATAATTTGATTTAAATAATATTATAATAATTAAAATTTTATAAATGGGTCCTCTTAAGTGACCAACGTTGGTCGCTAATTTGACTATTTCTTTGACAAGCAAGTCTGACCAGTCCGGTCAACAGTTTGACGAAATTAGCGACCAAATAGCGACCAACCTTGGTCGCTAATGTATTTAAAATTATTATTTATTATTTTCACCAGTTTAGCGACCAACTTTGGCCGCTTTTCTTTACAGACCAACGTTGGCCGCTAAATTTTGGTCGCTTTTTACCGGATTTCTAGTAGTGTAGGAGAGTTTCATCTCTAGTACATTTCTAAAAAAGGTAAAAATCCTGCTTTCTCGTTAATTATAGATCGTTATCGACATCGAGCAAGATCCCAACTTCGGCTTCGATCTCGTACAACAAGTTCCGTTCGGGCCTCGGTACAACAAGTTCCCAACTTCGGCTTCGATCCCGTGTATTCGTACCCTTGCTTCGTTTATCCCACTAGGAAATCGGGGTATACATGAGCCCCCATTTCACCTGTATATTGTTATCTTTATGTGACATTTTATATTATCACTTTATAGAAATTAAACATCAAAAAATTATACAGCACGTGTGACTTCAAGCACATTAACATTAGGCGCTTTCAGAAATTAAACAAGAAAAAGGAATTAAGTCCACAAAAAGTTAAAGGAACAAAAAGAAATTAAAAGAGAAAAAAGAGGGGCAATGAATTTGTGCAAATTTTTTCTATAGCAAAAGAGAAGCAGACATTGCAAAGCCCCATGTGCAAGTCTGTGACGATGTACCTTTAAAGCCTCAACAGGTATGATCGGACATCTCAGTATAACACAGAAAACCCTACGACTTTTACTTTTTATGGAAAACATGAATAAAGAAGCTAAGTTACTCTCCATGTACTTATGCGCCTGTTATTGCACCACCAAATTCTGAAGTATTCCCTTCGATACCTTCTGAGTTCCCTTCTGCTGCCACTTCAGTTCATTAATCGGCGTGAAATAAAAACAAAGGAAGCAAATATTTTCTAGACTTGCCAAAAGGAAGCCAAAGTCTTGATCAATAACCTATCCAATTATAGAATAAGCTTTGTTGGGGGTATCAACAAATTTCCACCATATTTAGCTACATTCTCAATATCTATGCAAGAACCCACTTAAGTCAAAAGCTGTGTTCCATCAATTATCTTTTTAAAGAATTGAAGAAGACACAGTACTGAAAGAGAGCAGTCGCCGTGTATTCTGCAAGAACCTTCGGTATTAACTAGTGCCTAGCTATTAAGCTTGTAAAGATGACAGGCTTTTGAATATTCTGATCGATAATGTTATTTTTTCCATGATTTTGTAGGTGTTGTGATCAATAGGTGTTGTAGGTTGGTTACTTGGCTGGCTTCTTTCTTAGCAATCCACTGTCATTTTATAGCTTTTTTAGTGCATATTTTTACATGCAAATGTAAAAACAAAAGACACGGGAAATAGTGCCAAAAACATCACTCTCTCCGTTTCTATTTATGTGAACCTATTTTCCTTTTAATCTGTGCAAAAAGAAAATGATCCTTTCCCATATTTGAAAATAAATTACCTTAAGACAATAATATGGCCACACAAATATATGTGCATCATTTTATACTACAAGTTTAAAAGTCTTCTCTTATTTGTTAAACTCCGTGCCCAGTCAAATAAGTTCATATAAATTGAAAAAGAAGGAGTATAATAGCCTGTTTAGCCAAGTTTCAAAAATCAGCTTATTTTGAGAAGTGTATTTTGAAACAATTTGTGTTTGGTTAATTAATATGAAAAACTTTTCTGAGAAACAATTATTGTTTAGCCAAGCTTTTAAATAGTGTTTCTAAGTGTATTTTTCTCAAAAGTGCTTTTCCAAAAAGTGCTTCTGGAGAGAAGCTAATTGTTTCTGCTTCTCAAAAACTGCTTTTGCTTCTACTCAAAAGCACTTTTTTTCTTTAAAAGTTTGGCCAAACACTTCAACTTTGAAAAAAACACTTTTTGAAAAAAAAAGGTGCTTTTGGCCAGAGGCGGTTCCGGGATTTCAAGAGGATGGGTACACTATTATGAAGATGCGGATTTAGAATTTATATTTGATGAGTTTAACTTTACTATCTATCGTGTACCCACTGCACTTTTAAGATTATAGGTTCAAAATTATATTCTTTTTAAAATTTTAGTGATTTTAACGTATATATCTATACTCCGTGTCAAAAAAAAGACCATCTGGAGTGGGATTTGAACCACCAATTTTACTTGTAGAGGTGCACCCAATGATTCTTGCACCATAGGAGTCTTTGAGTATGGGTTCACACACATATAATTAAATAATTTTCTATAAATATAATATTATTATACATGATTTAGGAAGAATAGTATGAGTTCACGTGAACCCATACCTAATACTTACATACGCCCTACTTTTGACTTTAGAAAAACTTTGGTCAAATAGATAATAAGTTACATGGAGACGAAAATTGAGGTTTGCCCAATTTATAATATTATTTAAAGTTGATTTTGTTGATTTTGGAACTTTATTAGAAACCAATTGACTAGGGGATAATTTAAAGGATTTAACTTATAGGATAGTTTTGCATACACTTATTAATATAATTTAACTTTTACTAGTATGCTGTTTTTCTTATTTAATTTCTAGATTTTTAATTACACTTACTCTGCGCAGTTAATTTTAGATGATGTGAAAGTGTAAATATTTTCAGCCGATCAATATATAAAAATTAAACTCTATATAAAATGGAACTACAAGTCAAGCAACCATTCAATTTATATATACTCCCATGCGAATGCTTATTGTTATTTAGGCGTCGTTCTTTAACTGTGTATGGGGTCGGATACAATCGAGCACATAAGAAATATCGATCTTGGGTTACGATTATCTGTGTAACTTGAGGTCGGTCTCTTGTAGATCGAGACCGGCACTTCGAGAAGGGAAGTTCGAGGTCGGGTATCATCAGGTTAAAGTTTGAGGCCAAAGTGTTCGAGATAAGGTAGTCGAGACCGGTCTGGGTAAAGCATCTTATGGTAAAAATATCAGATTCACATAACGGAAGGGTCGAAAATCTCGTGGTATGTAATTATCTCGGCGGGAATCACGGCCCAAATCAGCAAAGTCGTTAAACCCAGTAATTTTAGGAATCTTTTACCCTGTAATTAGGTCTTTTACCTAGTATAGAATTCTTCTCCCCTCCTATATAAAGAATTCAACTCTATTATTGTATACGGGACACAACATACGATCAATAGAACAGTTAGCATATTTTGACTATCCTCTTCATAAAATATTTATTCCATTACTGTTCATCCTGTCACAGCAAAATCAGTCAACTTTCGTGGTTTGTTTATTCTTCCATTCATTTAAATCAGCCTTTACTTATCATTTATTCTTTAATTGTATTAGACCAAGTCACATATCCTTAATACCACGTACAAATTCAATTGTTACCCGTAGTTTAGGGTAAACAGTTTGGCGCCCACCGTGGGGCTAAGGATATAGTGACCGTTTGATACAAATTTCTGTCACACACATTATTTTACGCTTGTTCTTTGCAGAATCTTTTGTTTTCAGGATATAACATAATCATGTCGCACTCAAAATCCATGCCTCAGTTCGTCAATGATGAGTTTGACCACCAGGGCAAAAACAACAATGTGATGCTCGGTAATGAAGTTCCAACCGACGCCAACTCTCAAATGGCGGTCGATGTGGATCAGACTTCTGGCCGTCGAACAGTGTTTAGAGAGAACACCGTTCAAGAACTCAAAACAATGAAGCGGACGGGATCAGTCTCAAAATGATATTCGACATGTTACAAGCCCAGCAAGCATCCATCACCCAATTGCAAAGTCGCAGTCAGGTTTCGGACAGGGTTAAAGCCGGTTCTTCTCGAGGAGTTATCCCTAAAAACGAACCGACTGCGGCGCAACCAGATGAAAGCGGATCGGGGATAAATTCTGGAATCATGAAGATGCTCGAGGAGCTGACAAAGCGAGTCGAATCGGGCGAAAAGAAGATTGAAGCCAACGACAAGAAAGTAGAAACATATAACTCGAGGGTGTACCAGATTCCAGCAGCACCCTTGGTGTTGAAAGGCTTGGACTCGAAGAAATTCATACAAAAGCCTTTCCCCTCAAGCGCTGCCCCAAAACCTATACCAAAAAAGTTCTGCATGCCAGAAATCTCCAAGTACAACGGGACATCTGATCCAAATGAACACGTAACGGCGTACACATGCGCCATAAAGGGGAATGATCTCGAAGATGACGAGATTGAGTCCGTTCTTCTGAAGAAATTCGGGGAGACCTTGTCGAAAGGAGCAATGACTTGGTACCACAACCTGCCCCCGAACTCCATCGATTCCTTTGCCATGCTTGCAGACACCTTCGTCAAAGCTCATGCAGGTGCCATTAAAGTCGAGACGCGGAAATCAGACTTATTCAAAGTTAGGCAAAGAGATAACGAGATGCTGAGGGAATTTGTATCTCGCTTTCAAATAGAGCGAATGGACCTACCACCGGTCACCGATGATTGGGCCGTACAAGCTTTCACTCAAGGGCTCAAATCCCGAAGTTCAACGGCTTCTCAACAGCTTAAGCAGAGCTTGATCGAATACCCGACTGCCACTTGGGCGGATATACACAATCGGTATCAATCGAAGATCAGGGTCGAAGATGATCAGCTTGGAGTCCCTTCGGAATCCGCTTACCCTATCAGAACTCATGACCGAACTCAAAGAGATAATTACCGAGAGCCAAGGTCGAACAGAGAATGACATCGACCGTACCCTGACGATCGAAGGGCCATCTCGGGAAGACAAGGATCTCTGAGACAGGAGAGGAGGAACGATCCTAATTGAAGGAACCGAGGACCGCTGCCGAGAAATAACTTCGAAAGAGCCGCTAGTCACCGAGAAGCGCCCCGACTGTCCGAATACAACTTCAACGTTGATTCAGCGACTCTCGTATCCGCCATTGGTCGCATTAAAGATACCAAATGGCCTCGGCTGCTGCAATCGGACCCAGCCAAGAGAGACCCCAACTCAATATGTAAGTACCATGGTACACATGGACATAAGACGGAAGATTGCTGACAACCGAGGGAAGAGGTAGCACGGTTGATCGAAAACAAGCACCTTCGAGAATTTTTAAGCGACCGGGCCAAGAACCATTACGGGAACAGAAACAGGCCAACAAATCAGGAAGAGCCTCAGCACACGATCAACATGATAATTGGAGGGGTAGATACACCCCAAGGCCCGGTGTTGAAGCATAGCAAAATATCTATCACCCGAGAAAAGCGCACTCGGGATTATGCGGCGGAAGGAACTTTATGCTTCAACGATAAAGATGCGGAAGGAGTCATACAGCCTCATAACGATGCCTTGGTGATATCAATGCTTGTACACAAAACCCGGGTCAAGCGTGTACTTGTCGATTCCGGTAGTTCGGCCAATATAATTCGATCGTGAGTCATCGAGCTGCTCGGATTGACAAACTAGATCATTCCCGAAGTTGGCATGTGAGACAACCAAAGGGAAAATAACGTTGATGGTGAACACCGCCGGTACTATTCGGGCAACGAAGTTTTGCGTGATCGAAGGCGACATGAGATACAATGCCTTGCTCAGGAGGCCTTGGATTCATGACATCGGAGCTGTACCTTCGACATTGCACCAGATGTTGAAATTCCCGTCGGCTGATGGGGTCGTAACCGTTTAAGGAGAACAACATGCTGCGAGGGAGATGTTCGCAGTAGAAGAGACAGTGCCAAAGCCGACCGCTCTTTCCCAGAAGACCCAATAGCAATCACAGACACCACCTTCAACAAACGAGGGTGAGCAAGATCAACTCAAAGTAGACAATTATGGGATCCCCCGGTCATTTATCTGTCCCGATGAGTCCAATGTGACCAAATCAACGATCGAGGAGCTCGAACAGATTTCACTCCGAAGCGACTTGCCTGATCGAAAGGTATACCTGGGTTCAGGCCTAAGCTCCGAGCTCAGGGCAAAACTAATTAAATTTCTTTCAGCTAACGAAGATTCTTTTGCTTGGTCCCGTCTTGACATAACAGGGATACCGCCGGAAATTACAACTCACAAACTGAGCATTGACCCAAAATTCCGACCGATCAAGTAAAAGAGGAGGTCTCAGTCCGAGATCAAGCAAGCATTCATCAAGGACGAGGTAACTAAACTTTTGAATATAGGCTCCATACGGGAAGTTAAATACCCGGAGTGGCTAGCAAATGTAGTTGTAGTTCCTAAGAAGGGAAATAAGCTAAGAATGTGCATAGATTATAAATATCTAAACAAGGCGTGCCCCAACGACTCCTTTCCTTTGCCCAACATCGATCGCATGATCGATGCTACCGCTGGCCACGGGACTCTTAGTTTTCTCGATGCCTACTCTGGTTACAACCAGATACAAATGGATAAGGATGATCAAGAAAAGACATCCTTCATCAGTAAGTATGGCACTTATTGCTATAACGTGATGCCATTCGGGCTGAAAAACGCAGGGGCTACCTACCAACGCCTAGTAAATAAGATGATCGAAAAACAACTAAGAGTAACGATGGAAGTTTATATTGATGACATGTTAGTTAAGTCCCTGCGGGCAGAGGACCATTTGAGTCATTTGCAGGAAACATTCAATGTACTAAAAAGCTACAACATGAAGTTGAACCCAGAGAAGTGTGCATTCGGTGTGGGTTCGGGAAAATTCCTTGGTTTCATGGTCTCGAACCGAGGAATAGAAATCAACCCCGACAAAATCAAAGCCATCGAAGACATAACGATTGTAGACAGTGTGAAAGCTGTGCAGAAATTGACAGGTCAGATAGCAGCCCTAGGCCGATTCATCTCGAGGTCATCCGACAGAAGCCATCAATTCTTCAACTTGCTGAAAAAGAAAAATGAATTCTCATGGGTTCCAGAATGTCAGCGTGCTTTAGAAGAGCTTAAAAGGTATCTCTCCAGTCAACCTTTGCTGCATACACCGAAAACGGGTGAGCAATTATACCTTTACCTTGCTAATTCGGAAGTAGCGGTGAGCGGGGTCCTGGTCTGAGAAGAACAAAGTACGCATTCCCCATTTACTACGTCAGTAGAACACTAGGTAAGGCAGAAACTAGGTACCCACATTTGGAAAAGTTAGCACTCGCTTTATTAAGTGCATCTAGGAAGCTAAAACCCTATTTCCAATGTCACCCAATATGTGTAGTGACAACTTATCCCCTTAGGAATATTATGCACAAACCTGAGCTATCAGGTCGACTGGCCAAGTGGGCCATCGAGATAAGCGGATACGATATTGAATATCGGCCTCGAACTTCGATCAAGTCTCAAGTGCTAGCAGATTTTGTCGCCGACTTTACACCGTCGCTTATTCCCGAGGTCGAGAGAGAACTAATGACCGAATCGGGTAATCCTTCGGGAGTATGGACGTTGTTCACAGACGGTGCCTCTAATTCGAAAGGATCGGGGCTTGGTATCGTACTTAAACCCCCAACTGGGAACACAATTCGATAGTCTATTAAAGCTGTAAAGTTGACTAATAACAAAGCAGAATATGAGGCTATGATTGCAGGGTTAGAGTTGGCAAAAAACCTGAGGGCAGAGAAATCGAGGCCAAATGCGATTCCCTCCTCGTAGTCAACCAAGTAAATAGGACATTCAAGGTCAGAGAGGGGCGCATGCAAAGGTACGTGGACAAGCTTCAGGTCACACTACATAGGTTCAAAGAATGGACCCTACAACACATACCGCGAGAGCAGAACAGTGAGGCCGATGCCCTCGCCAACTTAGGGTCATCAGTCGAAGATGAAGAGATCGATTCTGAAAGGGTCGTACAACTATTGAGGTCGGTGGTGGAAGAAGGCCATGCCGAAATCAACTCAACAAGCTTGACCTGGGATTGGAGAAACAAATACATAGAAATCAGTTCAGGTAAGTTGCCATCGGATCCCAAAGAATCAAGAGCGTTACGCACAAAGGCAGCCCGATTTTGTTTGGCCAGCGATGGAACCTTATATAGGAGAACATTCGGAGGTCCTCTCGCCATATGTCTTGGGCTCGGTAACACCGAATACATCTTAAGGGAGATACACGAAGGTACATGCGGCAATCACTCCGGCTCCGAATCCTTGGTTCGAAAAATAATTCGGGTCGGTTACTATTGGATCGACATAGAGAAAGATACGAAGGAGTTCGTACGCAAGTGCAGCAAATGCCAAAGGCACGCTCCGATGATTCACCAGCCCGGAGAGACATTGCATTCGGTCCTATCTCCATGGCCGTTCATGAAGTGGGGAATGGACATCGTCGGCCCCTCCCTCGTGCACCAGGTAAAGCTTAATTTATTCTTTTTAAGACTGACTACTTTTCCAATTGGGTGGAAGCACAGGCTTACGAAAAGGTCAGGGAAAAGGAAGTAATTGACTTCATATGGGACCATATTATTTGCCGGTTTGGGATGCCCTCGAAAGTTGTATGCGATAATGGCAAACAATTCGTTGGCAGCAAAATAACAAAGTTCTTTGAAGATAACAAGATCAAGAGAATATTGTCAACTCCATATCACCCCAGCGGCAATGGTCAAGCCGAGTCAACCAACAAGACTATAATTCAAAACTTGAAGAAAAGGTTAGCCGACGCAAAGGAAAAATGGATGGAAATGCTGCCCGAGGTCCTATGGGCATATCGCACAACCGAGAAAACCAGCACCGGGGCCACCCCATTCTCCCTAGTCTACGGTACTGAAGCGCTGATACTAGTTGAGGTAGGCGAACCGAGCGTCAGGTTCCGATACACAACTGAAGAATCAAACCGGGAAGCTATGAAAATTAGCCAGGAACTTTTGGATGAAAGGAGGGAAGCGGATCTTGTTCGGATGGCGGCGCAGAAACAAAAAATCGAGAGGTATTACAATCGGAGAGCCCATCTCCGATATTTCAACATTGGGGACTTGGTACTCAAAAGAATTACACCCAACCTCGAGATCCAAACGAAGGAAAACTGGGACCGAACTGGGAAGAGCCCTATACTATCTTGAAGGTCACCAGAAAGGGATCTTACAAGCTCGGAACTATGGATGGAAAGCAGCTGCCAAACAATTGGAACGTGAGCCACCTGAAGCGATATTATTGTTAAGGTAATAAATTTCATTTTTTTCATTTTATTTGTTGATAATAACATCTGCAGGTTGCAAATGGAGTGACCTCAAGCCAGGAAACACGAGACACTAGGACTGAAAGCACGCGTTGCACTCTTTTATCCTTCGACCGATTTTGTCCCAAATCGGGTTTTACGACAAGCTTTTTAATGAGGCAACCAGGAGTCGTGCTAACTTAGATCGGTCGCTCATCGAAGATGATGATATCTGGTGCACAACTTCGATCGACCTTGAACATCTGGAGATTGCTTGTCTATTTCGAATCTTCGCTTAGCTACTTCAAATTCAAGGGGACTTCACACAGATCATTAGGAATCAATGTAAGGGTCAAACGGTCAAAGGTACCGTGCCCAAATAGATTGATCTGCCCCTTATGAAAAGTTGGACAAGCGTATGAATGCTAATAAAGTTTCTTTGGCACCGATATTCTGTTTCTGAGCCCAAGGGCCTCTTTCATTACCATTGCATTATCAAAAACTAACATTGTTCAAATGTTTGCGCCAAATTCAGAGGGGAGTAAGACCTATTAAGGCAAACCCCAAATTCGATTAATAGGCCAAGGCCGTATTGAGTTAACAAAACTCGAAGGGAAATAAGACCAACTCAGGCAAATCCCAATTTATAAAAGGCTAAGGCCAAACCAAGCTAAATTCGAGGATGATTGAAACTTGCCAAGGCAAAACCTCGATTCTTTAAAAGGGCTAAAGCCAAATCAAATTGTTAAAGTTTGAAAGGGATCAAAATTTGCTAAGGCATCATCCCGATTTCTTAATAGGCCAAGGCCACATCGAACTAATAAAGTTCGGGGAGAAACGAAGCCTATTAAGGCAACTCCGAATTCATAAAAGGCTAAGGCCGTATCGGGTTAAAACCTGTTAAGACTGATTCAGTTCCTTAATGGACCAAGGTCGCCTCGAGATGTGGGCCTTATTCGATCGGCCATGGAGGAGGAAAATCTATGGTGAAATAAATCCTAGCCAAGGCAGGAAAATTTGCGAGATATGAAAATTTTCGAACAAAGTCAGACAAAAAAAGGAATTCTTGTACATATGCAAATTAGAAAAAGGCCATATCATTCTACAGGCAACATCAGTCAGAATCATCTTCTTCTTCCTCAGGGAAGGCCCGCTTGCTTCAGCTTCAATCTTTGCTACTTCATCGACCTCAGAAGATAGATCGAAACCTCGGGCTTGTAGCTCCTTGAGGACGGAGAGACGGGTCTGGCACTTGGTGTATTCGACCAAAATCTTTGATTGCTCCTGGGAGGCCTCAGCATCAGCTCTGTATTGAGCTATCAGATCATCGGGGTCGGCTTTGGACGTGGCAATCTCGGACTTTGCTGATTGCAGCTCGTTTACCAGAACATCCCGGTCTTGGGTGAGCATTTTGACTTAAGACTGAAGTGATTCAGTGCTCTTAGTCAGAACCCCGATTGTTTCTTGTGCCTCCGAAATTTGCTCTTCCAAGGGGACTACGCGAGCCTGGAGGGTCTCCTTTTCCGAAGTCAATATATCGGCCTTGGCTCTCCATTCGCTGGTTTCTGCCTTGGCCTCGCTCGCTGCAGACCAAAGTTGATTTAATCGGTCGGTTTGCTGCCCAGCTGGTCGATTGCTTTGTCATGCTCTCTTCGCATGAAGTCTAGCTCGGCTCGAAGGTTCCACATCTCCCCCTCGAGTCGCTGGCGCTGTGCCTTTTCTTGTGCCATTTCTTTCCTTTGCCGAAGGAACGCCTCGTGATGAAGCACCGAAGACTGCAAGGTGTATATATATATAAAAAATAAAACAGTCAGTACAAGTCTAAGGATAAGATAATGGGCGCCAAATAGAGCCAATGAGGAAGTGTACCTTATTTGACGCCTGCTGAGCTTCGTTGAATAAACAGGCCGAGTCCACCGCATCCATGGCAGCTTGATCCTCTTCGGTCACCAGACAACGAAGGTAGCTAGCCACGCCTACGGGCGCAGCCAAAGCCCTAGCGTCTTCGGGAATGATGAACTTTATTACCCTCTTCCGATCAGGATTGGAACTTGGAGCGTGAAATCTATCGACTAACTTAAGACCAACAGACACCCCACTCATCTCAGCAGGGGGACTCCTTCTTGGCACTTTGAGCCCGAAGGTATCAGCCGATGGCACTCCATCGAAGAACTTTTGGAAGGTTCCTGCTGATACCGGGCCTTTGCTCGGCGTGTGCGTCCTTACGGCCTGGGCTTCATTCAGAGTTGCCTCCGAAAAGGAGGGAGAATCCATTGTCTCTAGGAGGTTCGAGATTCCTTGTGCTGCCTCCCCTGCATCGGCACATACCCCGGTCCTCGTCCTTGCCTCGAGATCCTCTGCTCGAGGGATGCAAGCTTCATCGACCGTTGGCTCGGGGACTGTCCGAGATGGTGCATTATTTGAAGTACCAAGATTTCTATCTTCCTTGGAGTCGTCACTCAATCGGATAGCGAGGTCAGCGATTCTGGGCCTACGAGCTATGCTCTTCTTCTTAACCCTCCTTTTCTCAGGCTCTGAGGAACCAGGGACTTCTTTTCTCTTTTTCTCTCCCTCCTTCTCCGAGGCAGGGGGAGGGTAGGGAACTTCTCCACCGATGGACGCCGGCCTCAATTCAGCGTCCTTCGATAGACTTGTGAAGAAAAGGGGGAAATTAATGGCAACACCGATCACTTGAAATAAGAAAGATGAATATTATTGAGCTCACCATGATTTTTGGCCCCCCAAAGGCCCTTCGATATTTTACGCCAGGCGCGTTCCGTGTAAGTCCTTTGGGCTACCACCTTCCGGACCCACTCTTCCAAATGCTGAATCGCAGCCAGCGGTTGGGAAACAGCTACATTTTGCAAAATATAATAGTAACATAACAAACGAGAAACAAAAAACGAATTACGATAGGAAAGTGGTTCTTACGATTCATGTTCCACCTTTCGGGGAACGACATATCTTCGGCAGGGATCAGGTCCGATGTTCTTATTCGGACAAATCGGCTTATCCAGCCCCTGTCCTTGTCTTCGTCGATGCTCGAAAATGGGGCTTTGCTTGCCCGTCGAGCAAGTTTTATTAGTCCCCCTCAGAAAATTCGGGGACTGTATAGGCGTAGCAGATGATCGATGGTGAAAGGATGTCCATCGATCTTGCTCACAAAAAAGCGGAAAAGAAGAACTATCCGCCAAACTGAGGGGTGAATCTGCCCCAAAGTAACATTGTACCTTTTACAAAAGGCGACAATGAGGGGGTCCAAAGGTCCCAACATGAAGGGGTAAGTGTAAACATTCAAATAAGCCTCCACGTGGGTGGTAATTGCCTCGTCCTGGGAGGGAACTACCACATTTTTGTTAGTCCAGTTACAATCTATTTTCACCCTCTCTATGGTTTTGCCCGTAATCGAGCTTATGTATGTGGCGACCGGTTCACCATGGCCCGGTATCGAAGAGGCCTTCTCTACCTTAAAGTCGGAGCCGATTGGGCATCCGACCGGTACGAAAGCTTTAAGAGGAGGCTCTGTCGAAGTTTCTTCAATAACGACAGGCTCGACCTCCTCAGAAGGTTGAGAAGAAGAAGGATGCTGCTTCTGAGGAACAGATTTGGATGTTTTTGCCATTGAAGATAAAAGGTAGAAAGCGAGCAGATTGAAGTAAACAAAGGGAAGTTTCTTGGAGAGCACAAGTATAGAGAACTTAAGAAAGATAACACTCAAACAGCGCAAACTTGGAAACTGGAGAATGAAAGGGCTATTTATACTTTTCAAAAGCGGCGGTTCAAAACACGAGATGGGAAAGCATTAATTGGTATTTGCAGAAGTTGCAGGGTTTGTTGCCAGCTAGGACACGAAAGGACCTTTTTTGACAGCGGCCACGTGCGTCATCTGCTGCCGTCACCCATCAACAAGACGTTTTTAGGTTATATGATTTGACGTTTCGAACTTCGCGTCGTACTCAATAAGTGTGTTATCACTTAACCTAATCTTGAAAGGCGGCGGCTCATATCGTTTATTGTCGTTACTCTCCAGTAAATGAGGGGACTATCTGTATGGGGTCGGATACAATCGAGCACATAAGAAACATCGGTCTTGGGTTACTATAACTTGAGGTCGATCTCTTGTAGATCGAGACTGGCACTTCCAGAAGGAAAGTTCGAGGTCAGGTATCACCGGATTAAAGTTCGAGGCCAAAGTGTTCGAGATAAGGTAGTCGAGACCGGTTTGGGTAAAGCATCTTATGGTAAAAATATCATATTCGCATAACGGAAGGGCCGGAAATCTCGTGGTATGTAATTATCTCGGTGGGAATCACGGCCCAAATCAGCAAAGACGTTGAACCCAGTAATTTTAGGGATCTTTTACCCTGTAATTAGGTCTTTTACCTTGTATAGAATTCTTCTCCCCTCCTATATAAAGAATTCAACTCTATTGTATACGGGACACAACATACGATCAATAGAACAGTTAGCATATTTTGACTATCCTCTTAATAAAATATTTATTCCATTACTGTTCATCCTGTCACAGCAAAATCAGTCAACTTTGGTGGTTTGTTTATTCTTCCATTCATTTAAATCAGCCTTTATTTATCATTTATTCTTTAATTGTATTAGACCAAGTCACGTATCCTTAATACCACGTACAAATTCAATTGTTACCCGTAATTTAGGATAAACAAGCTGTTATTTATGGGGTGGGATTAAATGTCAGTGATAGTGATTTCTTTCGCCCTCCAACTCCAACCCCGACCCACAATACTTTCCCACGCTTTTCAGCCCAAGAAAGGTGTTTCTTTTTGTCCCATTTGCTAGTAGTCTTCTAAAGGAAATTTGCCAACGGTTATACAAGCAAGGACGTGCCAAAATGTCCAAGGTGAAAATTGGAAACAAAAATTTGTCTCAGTTGGTTTGGTGGTAAAGAACATGGAATCAGTGGTGGGGGGAGTGATTTGTTTCCGATGAGATAGAGTGATGGGGGGTGGGTAAGGTGGTTTGTGGTGATGAAGAAGATTATTGAGGAATTTGAATGATCAATTAGGAATTAATTAGTGAATAAATCAGAAAGAAAAAGGAAAAATTGTGGGTAAACAAAAAGAAAGGAAAAAAAAATTAAAATATTTTGAAGATTTTTGACATGAAGTTGACGCGACGCTATAGAGACTGGTATTATATTCTCATGTGGCATTACTTCCATTTTAAATTAGAATCGGGGAAGAGGGGGTAGTAAAAGATCACTGATATAGTTAAAATATGTAACAATGTATTTGGTTCAAGTTTAGGGTACAACTTATGTTTTTCCCTTTTACTTTTGGTAGTTTACGAGGGAGGTGATTGATCAAGTTCTTCTAATGACGACTCGGATGTTTGCCCCGTAATTTTGATGTGAAATTAATGCATAAGAAAATTAGAAGTTCGTACTTGGACAATCCAAAAATTAATAAAAGGGAAAAAAAAAGCCATTTCTTTGTGATATGGTTCGCAAAATAGAGACAATAAAGTATATTGATAATAAGTGAAACATAAAAGATCTGAATGACTTCCCCAATCATCATACTAAAATGACCGGGACGATTTTGTCTATTAAATTCTAAAACCAGCTACAAAAAAATGATGAGATTGAAAAGAGATAGATTAGCGTTTCTTGTTTCCTAAATTAAACCTAGTGTAACTAATTGCTTGGCTGGTGGATCACGTATTGCTAGCCTGAGTTCAAGATCAATATCCTCCATGGAACTGGTCCTGATTCCCACTTTATAATCTGAAGTAGTGAAACTATATTTTTCATGATTCGAACATGGTTTATGGAGCATAGGCAATGATGAAACCATGCAGCTTTTTTGTCTCTTTGAAGCTGATACGCCTACTGACGAAGAATTTGCATCATCCAACAAAATAAACTCTTTTCCAGCACCCTTTAATTTTTTATCACCGTATTTATTAAAATCTTGCTTAGTACTGGAAAGTACTCTTACTGCGGCTTCAGAATTTAACCAATCTGGTTGAGATGATGACATGATCTTTTGACCAGCTGCTAATTCCTTGATATCAGGAGAATAAGCAAGATCAGAGAATTTTGAAAATACGGCAGAAGAAAGAGTTAAAGAAGCACTTTTCGAATTTCTAGCTGGGGATTGTTTCTGAGGCTTTGAAAGACTCTTGCTATGACATTGGGAAAGAGCTTCGTTTTGTGGGCTAAGGGATTGCTTGAGTCTGGCTCTGTCCCTTCTGTGGACATTCATGTGACCACCTAAAGCTTGAGCAGACCTGAATTCTCTTTTACAAAAGCTACAGGAATAACATCTTGGAGGCCATATAAGCCCCGCTCCCAGAATTGTTTTGCTCTTCATCCACATTGAGTACTGTGATGAATATTCATCCATTCTACTAGCTACTCCTTACTAGCTTGTTTAGGGAATTAAGGAGAAGATATTGAAAGCAAATTACATTTCATGCGATATAAATATTACTCCAATACTTATATAATGGACACTAGTCTTGGAGTAATTAAAGGGGTGATGGTGAATATACAAAGTTCAAATTTAATGCACCAAAGCTACTGACGGATGTCTAGGAGGATTGATTGGATTATTACAAGAAAGACAAGAATATATACTAGAGATAAAAAGCTTAGATATTTTTATTTAAAAAGAAAATACTGATGAAAAGTCTTCTTTCGTGGTATTAAAGGTTCAGTCTAATAGCTATAATTTTGGCCTTTCTAGTGTGATCACTTTTTTGGAGTTTAGCCTGCTTTCTGGATATCTCTTATGAATTACTGATACTTATTTGGCAATTCCTCAATGGGGTCATTTGATGGTCAGTTCATGAGACTGTCGTACATTTGGAACTCCTACAGGATATAGATATGCATTCTTCCTCAAGAAAGCAAAAGGGTATTGAAAAAAAAAAGACAAATTACTTGAACTTGTTTTGGGTTCTTGGTTAATCGTACTGATTGACTGATTAAGTCAATGTGCAAAAAAATTTGAGTCAATGGTCGCTCAGCTATTAGAAATTATCTAGTAAACTCATATTTATATTGTTGTAACACAAAAATTACTTAACTATGATTATAATACTTAAAAAGTAACTCAACTAAATTTTCCTGACTTTCTTTGACAAACTACCTATTTTACTCTTTATAGTACCAACCGTTGTCTTTTTATTTTTTATTTTTTTAATTTGTAATGATTATTTTCTTTTCTAATTTATATTATGAACTTACCTATCAAACAAATAAATCATGTTTACAAAGTAAAAACTAAAAATAGATTGTAAGCACATAAAATAATGTTAAAATAATAAAATAATTGAGCATAATCTTCAAGCATATATAGCGTACATTATAAAATACACATCTAATGTGAATATTTAATTTTGTACTACATGCATGTAATATATGTTTTAAAAGCTATTTCTCTTTCATTCCCATTTGTGTATATAATTGTAGTGAGTTTTTGTTGTTATTATCAAAATTACTAATATGGAAAAATCATTCTAATTAACTTTTCACTTTGCTTTAATTATTTATTATTCTAACATTGTATATGGTTATTATTATTTTTTTTGCTTTTTTTACTTTATAAATAAGATTTGATTGTTCTATAATTAAATTTATGATATAAATTAAAAAAGTAAGAAACCACAAAGGTTGATAATCTATAGGGTAAAATAAGTATTTGATCATCGAAAAAGTTGAGAAATTTAGTTGAGTGACTTTCTGAGTGCAATAGGTATAGTTAAGTAACCTTTCTGTTATAAATAAAAGAAAGGTGACTTTAATAGGTAAATTCATATAGCTGAGTGGCCATATGAGTAATGGGCTCAAAAAATATTCATCGATTTCCTAGTAATGTAATTTAGGCAGGGTTTGTGAAATTATAATATTTCTGGCTGCAAGCTGCACCGAATTAATGACAAGTAGCAAATATAAAAATTATTTGACTAATACCCATACGGTGAGGTTAGAATTGACTAATACCAATATGGAGAAGTATCACAGCCCTGTTAAATAACTGTTCGCTGTCTTTTTAATATCCCCGTCTCACAAAAGGTAATCATGAGAAATAGGTTTTACATATGAAAGCCATTCTTGACTCCCATGATATGTGGGAAATTGTAGATAGAGGGTACGCAAAACCCGAATGAGGAAGTTTTGCCTCTAAATAAAAAAGATGTCTAGGCAAAGACAAAGAAAAAGAATCATCAAGCCCTCACTCTGATCTACCAATGTTTGCATGATACAATATTTTGAGAAAGTAGAAAATGCTACCACCTCAAAGGAAGCTTGGAAAATTTTACAAAATTCTCTCCATGGAGTTGATAAAGTGAGGAAAGTAAAACTTCAAACTTTAAAAGATGATTTTGAAGTTTTAGAAATGAAGGAAACCAAATGCATTTTAAATTTTTATTCAAAAGTGAAGGATGTTTCAAATCAATTAAGAAGATACGAGGAGGACATAAAAGATGCCCGTGTGGTAGAAAGTATCCTTCACACTTTAACACCTAAATTTAATTTTGTGGTATGTACTATAGAGGAGTCCAAAGATTTAGATTCTATGATGCTGGAGCAGTTGGAGGGATTTTTATAGGCCCATAAAAAAAGACCAAGAGGAAACAAAAAGTGTTGCTGGAGCAACTTCTTAAAACTCAGACATCTTTTAAGGATTTGTCATGACCCAAATTCTAACTCGTCGGGATGACACCTAACACACTTGCCAGGTAAGCCGGACATAACAATAAAGAACCAACATAATTGATTTCACAAAAATAACATAAGTTTTGATATCTCAATATAGCAAAATACCGCTAATACATGATAAATCTCTCGAAAACTAGTAAATACAGAGTCATAAGCTCTAATACGGAAATACAAGTCTGAAATGACCAAGTACAATACTTTCTGAAATAAAGACAATAGTACATAAGAAAATAGACGCCAACACTGCGGTCAAGAATGCAGTTTAACCTCGTCTCTTAGCAATCAACTCTGCCACTAGCCTCGGCTACTGATGGGTCCGACACTTAGACCTACATAGTTAAGTGCAGAGTGCAAGATGAGTACAACCGAACCAATGTACTCAGGACGTATTGCAACAAATCTCGGCGAGGTAAAAGAAGCAAGAATTATAAATGATACTTGCTATAACCTGTATAGTTTAATAAATCCAGCAAGTACAAAACAGTAATATGATCAAGAATAAAGTACAGAAAGAACCATCTGTGCGTGTGTGTACAATTGCTCAAATACTCTGCTCAGTCAATGTTTCAGCATATAAAAATGATATGCAAACAAAAATTGCAAGTAAAGATGAATTACAAAATCCAAAACAAACATTGGCCAAATTTTCCTCAATTTCCACATCCGTACCAAACCACTGATTAGTTTTCCTCAATATCCGCACGTATCAAGAGAGAAACATGAGAGGGTGACCCTAAGGGGATGGATCCATATCCACACGCTGCAGGGACAACTCACGTGCTGCACGGACAACTCACGTGCTAATAATATCAACCGTACGGACAACTCACATGCTGCACAGACAACTCACTGCTAATAATATTAATATCTGGATCTGCACAGACAACTCAAGTGCTGCACGGACAACTCACATGCCAATAATATCAACCGCACGGATAACTCACGTACGAATAATCACAATTCGCCCGTGATCACAGGATACCAATCCAACTTATAACAAACAGAAAGCAAATACACAAGGTTACATGTACATGATCAATGACTATCAAGTTTCAGACTCCTGGATTGGTATAAATATCATACTATTATGTAAGCATGTGCAATGTGTGCTATCTCAGCCAGAACAGACAATTTCATCATGAAATAGCAGTTTATCATGTTCATTCGGGAGAATAACCTCAATGAAATCTTAAATGTAGTACAAATAACTCACATAGGGGTAGAAATAGGAGAAATATCACATTTTGAAGCTTAGCAATAAATTCAAGGAATATCATAGCCTAAGCACTACCTTGAGCATGAAAATAGTACCCCGGTGCACACATATGGGATCGACCCCACATATCTGTGCCACTAATAGCCCGTAGCTATCACAAATAATTCAGGCAACTCGTGCCTCAACCAAGTTTAGGTAAGATACTTACCTGAAGCAAGTCAAATCACTCCTCTGACAAGCCCTTCCCGCGCGTATCAACCTCTGAACGACTCGAATCTAGCCAAAATAACTTAATACCAGACATAATAGCCGTAGGAAACAATTCCAAAAGATAAAGCTAAAATCTTGAATCAAATACGCAAAGTCAACCCAAAAACTCAACCCAAGGCTCGCACTCCGGAACCTGACAAAATTCACAAATTCCAAAGCTTCAATTATGAGTCCAACCATACTAATTTAGTCCAATTCCATCCACTAATCGACCCTCAAATCACAAAATCTCACTCTCCAATACCATGGTCTAAAATTCCCAAATTGCACTTCAAATTCGCATAATCTATGTGTAATAATCAATGTGTAGTAAATATTTATCGCAAAAGTGATTAAACTTCAGTTACCCCTTCAATTGTAGCAAATCCTTCTAAAAAATCGCCCCTAGCCGAGTCCTAAAACTCTCCAAATGAGAAAAAACTTGAAACCCTTCGAATATAAGATCTGTTTGTAATCTGCACCTGTGGCCACTTAACCGCATCTGCAGTCCCGCTTTTGAGGAATAGTGGCCACATCTATGACTCCCTAAATAATTTGCTTTCTGCTTTTGTGGACTAAAACTCACATCTGCGAGAGCGCATCTACGCACATTCATCCGCTTCTGCGGCTCCCTTGCCCAGTTCCATTTCCGCACCTGCGCATGCCTTGCCGCACCTGCGATGCAAGGTCCGCATCTGTGGAGTTTCCCATAGAGCTCCCGTCTTTGCTTCTATGACCTTTCAACCACATTTGCAGCCACACCCATCGCATATGCTATTACACCAGAAACCATAAGCCTTCAACAATAATCATCAACTCCAAAATGATCTGTTAACCATCTGAAACACCACCGAGGGCCCCGGGACCCCATCTAAAAATACGAACAAGTCCTAAAACACAATATGAACTCGCTCGAAGCATCAAAGCACATCAAACAACACCAAAACCACGTACCACACATCGATTCACACCTAATAACTAATGAGCTTCCAACTTTTAAAATTGATGCCGAGTCATATCAAACCAATCCCGAATGAGCTCAAATTTTGCACACGTCATAAATGACTCGATGGACCTCCTCTAACTCCACGAAGCGAAATACGAACTCGATATCTACAAAGTCAACTCTCGGTTAAATCTCTCAACCTTCCAAACATTCAACTTTTCAACTTTCGCCAAAAAGCCTCAAACCAACCTACGAACCTCCAAATCAATGTGTGGACATACGCCTAAGTCCAAAATCACCATAAGAATCTATCGGAACCATCATAACTCTATTCTGGATTCGTCTACACAAAAGTCCAACTCTGGTAAACTCGTACAACTTGAACCTCCAACCTTGGGACTAAGTGTCTCAATTCACTTTGAAACCTTCCGAAACCAATCCCAAACACCTCGGAAAGTCAACTAACCATAGATGAACAGAATAGAAGCAATAAATAGGGGAACTTGGCTTTAATACACAAAACGACCAGCCGGGTTGTTACGTTCTCCCGCTCTTAACAAATATTCATCCTTGAATGGGTATAGAATCATACATGGAGTCTTAAATAACTGTGGATGTCTGCTCTGCATCTCCTGCTTGTTCTCCCAAGTAGACTCTCGACCGGTTGACCCCTCCATTGGACTTTCACTGATGCTATATTCTTCGACCTCAACTTTCGACCCTACCGGTCCAAAATGGCCACCTGCTCCACATCATAAGTCAAATCCCATCCAGCTGTACCATGCTGAAGTCCAAAATATGTGACAAACATTGTCTGAACACTTGATAGACTAGGTGGCAGTGCAAGTCTATAAGTCACTTTTCCCACTCTCTCAAGAACCTCAAGAGGACCAATATACCGAGGGCTCAACTTGCCCTTCTTCCCGAACCTCATCTCACCCTTCATGGGCGAAACTCAAAGATATACCTTCCACCTACCATGTACTAAACATCACGAACCTTCTTATTAGCAAAACTCTTCTACTTAGATTTTGCTGTACGAAGCCGCTCCTAGATCACCTTCGCCTTCTCCAAGGCATCACGGGCTAAATCAGTTCCCAACAACCTAGCCTCCCAAGGCTCAAACCAACCAAATGGAGAACGAAATCTCCCCCCATATAAGGCCTTGTAAGGAGCCATCTGAATACTCGATTATAAGCTGTTATTGTAGGCGAACTATGCTAACGTAAGAAACTGATCCATGAACCTCCAAAAACCCATAACACAGGCTCGTAACATATCCTCTAAGATATGAATAGTGCGCTCAAACTGCTCGTCAATAAGAGGATGGAATGTTGTACTCAACTCAACTCGAGTGCCCAACTCCCGCTGCACTGCTCTCCAAAACTGCAATGTGAACTGCGTGCCTCGGTCAAAAATGATGGAAATGGGCACACCATGCAAATGGATAATCTCCCGGATGTAAATATGAGCCAACTCCTCTGTAGAATAGGAATTCATAACCATAATAAAGTGTGCGGACTTAGTCAACCGGTCCATGATAACCGATAATGCGTCATACTTCTATAAGGTCCGTAGCAAGCCTACCACAAAATCCTTAGTGATGTGCTTCCACTTCCACTCTGGTATCTCCAACCTCTTAACCAACCCTCCCAGTTTCCGTTGCTCATACTTCACCTGTTGACAATTCAAACATCGAGAGACATAGGCAATAATATCTTTCTTCATTCTCTGCTACCAATAGTGCTGTTTCAGGTCACGGTACATCTTCGCAACACCTGGGTGAATAGTATAGCGCGAATTGTGAGCCTACTCAAGGATCAAATCTCTAAAATCATCAATATTTGGAACACAAATCTGGCCTTGAAGCTAAATAACACCATCCTCACCAATCAAAACCTCCTTAGCACCACCTCGCTGTATCGTATCCTTCAACACCAACAAGTAAGAATCATCAAATTGGCGAGCCTTGATGCACTCCAACAATGATGACTAAGCCCCAATGCAAGCAAGAACCTGACTAGGTTCCGAAACATCCAATCTCACAAAATGATTGGTCAAAGCCTGAACATCCATGGCTAGTGGCCTCTCAACTGCCGGTAAATATGCCAAACTGCCCATACTCTCTGCCTTCCTACTTAATGCATCGACCACCATATTAGCCTTTCCCGGATGATATAGTATGGTGATATCATAGTCTTTAAGAACCTCTAACCATCTCTGCTACCGCAAATTAAGGTATTTCTACTTGAACAAATGCTCGAGAATCTGATGGTCGGCATAGGCCTCGTAATGAACACCGTACATATAGTGCCTCCAAATCTTCAATGCTTGAGATTCCAACTCTATATCATGCACATTGTAATTCTTCTCATGAACCTTCAGCTGCTGAGATGTGTAGACAATCACCCTATAATCCTACATCAACACCGCACCAAGCCTAATATGCGACGCATTACAATATATGGTGTAAGACCTTGGACCTGTAGGCAACACCAACATTGGGGCTGTAGTCAAGGCAGTCTTGAGCTTATGAAAGCTCACCTCACACTCCTTAGACCATCTGAATGGAGCACCCTTCTGAGTCAATCTAGTCAAAGGTGCAGCAATGGACGAGAAACCCTCCACAAAACGGTAATAATATCCTACCAAACCCAAGAAGCTTTGAATCTCTGAAGTTGAAGACGATCTAGGCCAACTCTGAACTACCTCAATCTTCTTCTGATCTACCTTGATTCCCTCACCAGACACCACGTTCCCTAAGAATGCCACTGAATCAAGCCAAAAGTCACACTTGGAAATTTTAGCATACAACTTCTTCTCCCTCAAAGTCTAGAGTACAATCCTCAAATGCTGCTCATGATCCTCCCGGCTATATGAGTACACTAATATGTCATAAATGAATATTATGATGAATGAATCAAGATATGGTTGGAATACCGCGGGCTGCATAATCCTTGCGGAGTTGAGCAGAAAATTTGTTGAATTTGAAAGATCGTTTTGCGGTCCATTATGGGATCGCATATCCATTTCGCGGTCCACACTTCCATCGCATATTTAGCATGAATAATTTTTTATTGGGTGATTTTGCGGTCCACTCTGCGGCCGCATAAGTGGTCTGCGGATCGCAGACCTGTCGCAAACTGGTCCAGGTAATCCCAATTTTTGGCATTACTTTCACGATCCATTTTGCAGGCCGTATATCTGTTCTGCAGTCCGTTCTGTGATTGCAGACTTGAGTTCGGAGGGTTCATTTTCCTATTTTTATATTCCTACCCCATATTGATTAATAACCTTTGGGGCTTATTTTGGAGCATTTATCTGATGTTTTAGAGAGAAGTAAGAGCATCTTAGAGAGAGAAGGAGAAGCCTAACATTCTATTCATCCATTCTTGCCCTAATCTTCAAGAATCGTGGAAGCCACTCACTATTCCATCATCTAACCGGGAAAGTTCTTGTCCTACATCATCCATGCAAATTTATTTAGGGTCTAAATATGTTGTGGGGTTGGCGATAGGCCATGCATGTTCCAATAGGAGGTAGTATGTGAGGTTGTTAAACTATATCGGGTAGTTTCTTGTTGAAATTGGTTGAGGGAGGAAGGGTTACCATTTTAGCTTTGTAGTCAATTTTGCGTTATAGGTGTTTACAAAATTCCTAAGAGAGTTACACCATGAGAATCCTTCGAATTATTACCCGAATTTCACTACCTTCCTATACATTGTTATTGCTAAAAGTGTTGGGACGTTGTAGTAACTTAAGAAAAGCTCGAACAAAGTATGTTGGCTAAACTTCTCTCTTGGAATCGAATTCCATGATGTTCCTGTAAGTTTCAGGTATAGTTGGCCAAATTTCCCAATTCCCATGTTCCGAGTTATTCCTAATATATTTGACTATTTCGAATAAGCTTGTGTTGAAAGATATATACTAAAAATGCACCAAGTTCTCCTATCATCTTGTGTTCTCCGTCGTGAATATATCCTAGTGTGACCAGTATGTCGAGATAGTATGATTTCAAATCATGTTTAAATTGCAAGTTATGTCCAATTGTGAAAAAAACTCAATGCGCCTAAGACCCCTATTGTTCATATTTACGCTTAAGGCCTTGATTCCAAATGCTCTTATTGATGATGATCTATAAATATGCTTGAAAGTGAAAGAAATGAGAGTGAGATATAAAATGTGGCCATGGTTGTTGTAACTAGTGCATTTGACTTGAAGTCGTATTTAAATCATAAATCATCACGCTCTCCTTTATAAATATTTCCAATGTGATTTGAGTTCTTACATACTCATGAGTTGAAATTGTGTATTGCCTTTCGGGAAGAAGTATTTTCAAAAAGATACGGTGTATTACTCGTTTATGATTTTTAACTTGTGTTGCAATTACAAGTCATTGTGCTCCATACTTTGGAAAGAGATCTATTGTGTTTAAAGCCTTCACTATTGATGAACCTAAAGTTATGATTTCCGAAATATTCTATATGTTGACGTTTGTGATGATCATCATGGAAAGCAAAGAAATGAAAAGTGTGAAATATGAAATATGGGCAACGTGCCATGAATGAAGAATCATATGTATGACCAAGAGAGCCAATGAAATAATGATGTTGTGAGTGGCTAAAAGTTCTAATGAGGCTATATATGGTGTGGAAGGTTACGAGGTGAATGTATTTGTATTTCTGTTTTCTTTGTGTGCAAAGAAAAAATATTTTTGGGAGTATCGTTAGTCACCGAGGAAGGGTAGGTTGAAATAACCTAACCCCGAAAATACACGTGCTGATGTAGGAGCGCGTTGTGATTATTTCTATTATTTGACATGAGATTGATGTGATGAGAATATTCCCCTTAATTGGGATGAGATGATTGGTAGCAAAGGGTGATGTCAATCCGCACGACATTGTAGTGAGACGACCTAGTCCATCAGGTCGAGATTGTACGCCATGCCGCAAACATGGTGGTTATTTTGATTGTGGTTACACCTCCACCCACACACATTGGGGTGAGATGGCAGGGTCGCTTTATGTAGAGATTGTGATTGTGATTACACTTCCACCTGCTTTAGGGTGAGGCGGCAGGTTCGCTTTGTGAGGGTGGGACGGCCTAGCCAATCGGGCCGTGATCGGACTCCATGCTAAAATCACGGTGGTATATCATTACTAATAATCTCCCAACCAAAAATAATAATATTTTCTTACTTTGAAAATTTTTCTATTATAACCTGACATTTGGATTTCATTGATTGTTACTTCTTGCTTCCACGATTTTCCCCTTCTTATATCGGCTAAAGAGGACATTTAGCTTCACATACTAGTACTATTCCACATGTACTAATTCCCTTTTGCGGGGGATGCTGCATCTTCAATGGATGTAGGTGGTTCATCAGCAAGCAGTTTTGATCCTCGTTAGCAGTTGCTCTGTATTCAGGAGATTTTAGTGAGCCCTACTCTATTCCTGGCCTTATGTCACTTGGCATTGCACTTGGTGTTTCGAGGTATAGCTGGGGCTTTATCGCCGATGCTTCCACATTACTCTTCTATTGTACTTAGAGGCTACGTAGACATAGTGTGGGTTGGATAGTGGTGTTGGAAGAGTCAAACTAGATATGTTGTAATTGTATCACATGATCCACTTCAAATTATGAATGTGTAATATATTTTGGGAATTATGAGTGAAGCAACTAATGATAATGGAATTGGTGTTGTTCATGAAATCCTCTCAATGGTTAATTAATGAAATATATCTTCTCTTTATTCGTAGGTGATTTTGGGTAGGAGGTATTTTACAAGCTTTCTTAACCGAGGCATCTCGGTTGAGCGCCGGTCGCATTCCTCGAGGTCGGGGCGTGACAAATACACTATTCATCAAGTTCATGAAGGCTGCTGGGGCATTAGTTAGCCAAAAAGACATCACAAGAAACTCATAGTGACCATGACGGGTCCTGAATGCCGTCTTCAGAATATCAGAATCCCGAATCTTCAACTGATGGTACCTCGACCTCAAATCAATATTCGAGAACTCTCTAGCACCCTGAGTGAGAGCATCCTAGGAAGCTCAACTCTATTCAAGGACAAGGATGAAACTTTGGAATCTCAAAAAGGGCCTTTAATAAGATGTCAAGCTAAAGAGTTGCAAAACAAGGTCATTAGACTGGTGCAAATAAAGAAGTTGTTAATTGGGAGGAAGAGCTCAAGGATAAAGGATATGAATTGGCTAGGTGTTATAATTGTTTTATGGCCCAAATATATGTCCAAGAAGAGAAGCATTGGATCCCAAGAGGCATCCTTTGAAAAAGGTCCGAATCAGTCCACTTTTGGACCAATTTGGCACCTTAAATGTGTCCAAACTTGCAACCCATGAAGTCCAACATAAAGTGTCATGCCCCAACCTCGGGGAGCGTGATCAGCGCTCAACCGAGATAACTCGGTCAAGCAATCCTACTAGATACTTTCTACTCGAGCTTACCCATGAATAAAGAGAAGGTATAATTTATCAATTAGACCATGAGAATATCATGTGAGGCTACCGATTCATTACCATTAGTTACGTCATTTATAAGTCTCCAAAATATTACATTACACATTCTTAGTTTAAAAGTAGAACATGTGATACAAATACGACATTCTAGTTTGACTTTCCTAACACCAATATATATACAACCCACACCATGTCCACGGAGCCTCTAACTAATACAAAAAAGTACTATGATAGTGCCGGAAACAAGGCACAGGCTATACTCAAGACATAATACACAAGGAACAAAAGATACACGACTCTGAAATGAAGTGACGCTCACCAAGTCTGTTGGGAAAAGGGTGTACTGCTATCATTGATCAATGTCACCTGCTGCGGAACCACCTGCATCCATCAAAGATGCAGCGCCCCCGGCAAGAAAGGACGTTAGTACATATGGAATAGTACTAGTATGCAAGATAAACACCCGCTCAATAGAACGAGTAACAATACAAGGAGAAACAATCATAGGAGCAATGGGAGCCTCAAAGAATACTAAAACATCAAGTTAGGAGCAAGATAAGTTTTCAAGTAAATTTTAATATTTTAGGTTGGGAGATCTTTAGTACCGATATACCACCATGATTTTAGTACGGAGTTCGATCACGGCCCGATTGGCTAGGCTGTCTCATCCAAAGACATCCAATCACAATCACAATCACCACCATGTGCGCGACATGGCTTCCGATCTCGACCCTATTGGCTAGGCCATCTCACCACAGTGCCGTGTGGATCGACATCACCCTTCTCTGGCAATCATCTCATCCCAATTAAGGGAATAATCTCACGACTTTTAGTACACATGTGAGCAAATAAGTGTCTTAGGCACGTTGAGTTTTCTTCCACAATTTGGCATAATAACTTGCAATTGAAACACGATTGAGTTCATAAGATTTTGACACATTGGTCACATTTGAGTACGTTCCCGAAGGATAACACAATATGATATAAGCATTCGGAACACATTTTGAACATATAATTTTCGACACAAAGTTTATATGGAACAGTCAAATTTATAAGGAATAACACGGAACATGAGACATAAGAGCTTGAGCCAATCATTATTACAACTTACGAGGACATCATGGACTTCGATTCTACAAGAGGAGATTAGCCAACTTACCCCGCTTTGAGATTTCCTTGAATTACTACAATGTTTCGGAATTCCTAGTAACTTCGATCTATTTAGAGACACGATAAAATTGAACCATAATTAGGAAGATATTCATAGGTTCAACTCACTTAAGCATTTTATCAAGCACTAGGTGTGGATTATGATTTCAAGGTTCTCCTATGGTGGATTCCTTCATCTCACAACCCAATATTTACCTATTTGAGCTCAACACCCTTCCCACAAGCCTTGATGATATATGCATGCATAAATAACACTCTCATACCCAAGAACCAGACTCCCTTTTACCCATCTTCTACCCCAAATTCGAAATGGAAAGCTAGGGCTAGAACCTTACCTCTTTAGAAGACAACTAGCATGGTTTCCTTGTGAATTCTACAAGACTTGAGCAAGGATTGATGAACAAATATATTTGGGATTCCTTCTCTCACACTAGAGCACTTTCCTCTCTCTAAAATAGCGGTTTGAACCTTCTAAAATAACCCTAAAGGTTATTTTATAAAAAAGGGATCGAGTTATAAAATCAGAAAATAGACTCTGTGAACTTAACTCTACGGTCGTAGAGTGTAATGCAGATCAGGTCTGCGGTCCGCAAAGTGGACCACGGAATGGTCCTCCAAAATTGGGCAGGTCTAGCCTAGTCTGCAATAGATCTGTGGTCCGCAGATTAGTTATGTGGTCACATATGTGCCAAAATATTCCTCTGAAGTTTTCGCACACTGGTTTTACGACAGATGTGCAGCCCGCGAAGCGATTATGCAATCGCATAGTTGACCGCAAAATGACCTACAAAATTAGCCCATCTGTCTGTTCCACTCTGCGACGGATTTGCAGTTGCATAATGGACCGCAGAAACGCCTCGGCACCACGAAACCCTAGGTTTTAGTAAAACTTTATGGGGCCTTACATCCTCCCCCCTTTAAGATTGTTCGTCGTTGAATGAGGGTCAAAGTTCACCATTAGTATCTAACGTGACTCAACTATTACTTCACACACCAGCAGCTCAAAATTTCGACTAACTCCCTAAATTTCCAAAAATTTTGCCTAAATTCCCCTATAACTGGGCCTGTCCACCTGTCAGAGGATCCCAGAAACCAATCCTAACAACATATACATAATCTAGAGACACAAAATAACAAAAAATTACACCAAGCGTGGCCTCATAAGCAATATATTACCAGAAAGGAACACCCTTAACATCAACTGTTCAAGTGATACATAATCCATAGAAGGTAAGCTCTTAACATTTTCATAGAACTCAACTACCTAAATACATAGTTATTCAAACAAAAACAAATAAGGGTACTTCTTTTTTATCTCTTCCTCGGCCTCCCAGGTGGCCTTTTCAACCTGTTGGTTTTGCCATAGCAGTTTCACGGAGGCAATCTCTTTATTTCTCATCTTTCAGACTTGTCTATCGAGAATTGCAACTGGAATTTCTTCATAAGTCAATTTCTCATTAACCTCAATAGTCTCAACTGGAACAATGAGTGCTGGGTCTCCAACTACCTTCTTCAACATAGACACACGAAATACCGGGTGCACTAGGGATATCTTTGGAGGTAGCTCAAGCCTGTAAGCCACCTGACCAATTCTCTAAAAGATTTTGTACGGTCCGACATACCTCGGACTCAATTTTCCTTTCTTATCAAACCGCATTATACCCTTCATAGGGAAAACTATCAAGAATACCCAATCATCCTCTTTGAACTCCAAATCCCTGTGACGCACACCCGAATAGGACTTCTGACGACTCTGAGCAATTTTTAACCGTTCCTTAATGATCTTAACCTTCTCCATAGCCTGATGCACGATGTCTGGCCCTAACAACTCTGCTTTCCCAGTCTTGAACCATCAAATGGAAGATCTACATCTTCTACCATATAAAGCCTCGAACGGTGCTATCTAAACGCTAGCATTATAACCGTTGTTGTAGGAAAATTCTATGAGTGGCAAATGATCATCCCAATTACCTTTAAAGTCAAGAAGACAAGCGCACAACATATCCTCGAGCGTCTAAATGGTCCGCTCTGTCTATCCGTCGGTCTGTGGATGAAAGGCTGTATTAAGATTTACCTAAGTACCTAAACCTTGCTGAAATTTCTTCCAAAAGATAGCTGTGAACTGTGCCCTTCGATCTGAGATGATAGAAACCAGAGTGCCTTGCTACCTGACTATTTCCTTGATATACAACTGAGCATACTGTTCCCCTGTGTCGGTAGCCTTAACAGGTAAGAAGTGTGCTGATTTCATGAGTCGATCCACAATCACCCAAATCGAGTCAAATTTGTGACGTGTGTGGGGTAGTCCTACCACAAAGTTTATGTTGATCTCCCACTTCCACATTGGAATCTCGAAGTTTTGTGCCAACCCACCGGGCCTTTGCTGATCGGCCTTCACGTGCTGACAATTTGGACATCTTGCCACAAAGTCCGCCACATTCCTCTTCATATCATTCCACTAATAGACTTCCTTAAGATCATGATATATCTTTGTAGAGCGTGGGTGCACGGAATACCTAGAAGTGTGAGCCTAGGTCATGATTCTTTCCATAGACCATCTACATTTGGAACACATAGTCCCCCTTGGTACCTTAGTGTACCATTATCCATGCCAAGAGAAAAAGTCGTGGTGTTATGTTTATAAATCCCCTCCTTCAACTGTACCAATAACGGATCGTCATATTTCTTCTCCTTGACTTCCACAACAAGCGATGATTCAGCCCTATTTTGCACAATCACCCCTCCTTCATTAGAGTCCGCAAGACAAACTCCTAAACTAGCCAACCGATGAACCTCCTTGGCCAACGACCTTTGATATGCTTCCAAGTGAGCCAAACTGCCCATAGATTTCCGGCTAAGAGCATCCGCCACAACATTAGCGTTCCCCGGATGATATAGGATATCGATGTCGTAGTCCTTGAGTAACTTAAGCCATCTTCTCTGCCTCATATTCAATTCCTTCTACTTGAAAATATACTGGAGGCTCTTATGGTCCATGAATATATCCACATGGACCCCATACAAATAAAGATGCCAAATCTTCAATGCAAATACCAACGCTGCAAGCTCTAAGTCATGTGTTGGATAGTTCTTTTCATGATTCTCGAGTTGCCTAGAAACATAAGCTATCACCTTGCCATGTTGCATTAACACACACCCAAGTCCGATCCTTGAAGCATCACAATATACCACAAACTCATCTGTACCCTCTGGTAGGGTCAACACCGCTGTCGTAGTCAATCTTGATTTCAACTCTTGGAAGCTCTTTTCACAAGTATCTGACCATTGGAACTTAACTGCCTTCTGCGTCAATTTAGTCAATCGAGAGGCAAGAGTAGAGAACCCCTCTACAAATTTCTGGTAGTACCCAGCTAAACCTAAGAAACTGCAAATCTCTATTGGAGTTGTAGGTCTAGGCCACTTCTTCACAGCTGCAATCTTCTGAGGATCAACCTTAATTCCTTCTATGGAGACAACATGACCCAAGAATGTGACAGATTCAAGCAAAAATTCACACTTCAAAAACTTCGCATACAACTTTTGCTGATACAGCGCTGCAAACTACCCTGTGATGATCGGCATGGTCCTCTCGACTTCGTGAATATATAAGAATATCGTCAATGAACACTATCATAAAGGAGTCGAGGAAAGGCTTGAAGATTTGATTCTTAAGATCCATGAAAGTTGCCAAAAGACATCACCAGAAATTCAAAGTGCCCATACCGAGTCCTAAAAGCTATTTTCGAAATATCCTGCTCCCTTATTTTCAATTGGTGATACCAGATCTTAAATCAATTTTGGAGAAGTACCTAGCACCCTGCAATTTGTGAAACAAGTCATCTATCCTTGGCAGTGGGTACTTATTATTGATCATGGCCTTGTTGAGCTATTGATAGTCAATACACATTCTTAGTGACCCATCTTTCTTCCTTAAAAAGAGGACCCATACGCCCCAAGGAAACACACTTGGCCAGATGAAACCCTTCTCTAACAAATCCTTCAATTGTTCCTTTAGTTCCTTTAATTCCGCTGGTGCCATTTTGTAGGGTGGAATAGATATAGGCTGCATGCCTAACATCACATCAATCCCAAAATCAATCTCTATTTCTGGTGGGATCCCAAGGAGCTCATCAGGAAAGACCTCCGAAAATTCATTCACAACTGGTACAGACTCAAGTATAGGTGCCTCAACATCGGTGTCTGTAACCCGGACCAACTGGTAAATACACCCCTTGTTGATCATCATCTGGCCTTAAGGTAAGAAATAAACCTACCCTTCGGTACCACATCATCCCCCTTCCATTCAATAACCAGCCCATTTGGAAATTCATATCTAACGGTTCTGGTTCGACAATCAAGCTTAGCAAAACTTGTATAAAGCCAGTACATCCCCATTATTACATCAAAATCAACCATCCCCAACTCAATGAGATTGGCCATGGTGTCCCGACCACGTACCATGACAACAAAATCCCCACAAACCCGCGCGGCCACAATAGACTCACTAATCGGAGTAGATATGGAGATCGGCTCATGAAGTTGTTCTGGTCTATCCCAAATTCCATAGCAACATAAGGAGTGACATAGGAAAAAATGGAACCAGGATTAATAAGAGCATATACATCATGGGATTGGACAGTCAATATACCTGTGACAACATCTGGAGAAGCTCTTAACTCCGGCGACCCCTCATAGCATAGAAACGACTGGATCCTCCCCAACTCTGTGTACCACCCCTAGTGACACCACGCCCTGTGGTTGCTGGAGTGCTTCGAGCTAGAGGAGGTGCTACGGATGTGGTAGCTGCAAAACTAGAGGAGCTTGAGTTTCCTAAATTATTTCCTTTTTTTTTTTCCTACTAAGCAATTTCGATTCTTCCTAAGTTTGATCTTTCACTTTTTTTTTCTAACTCCATATTCTTATCACTGAGAGTTGTGAATAGTAAGGTTTATTAATAAATCTAAAGGTTAACAACCAAGAGTTGCTTTGAGTAGAAAAAGGCAAGAGAGAATGAGAGCATTAGAGGAAAAATCCAAATTTGAGGGATACATATTGCTTTTAATTTATCCAAAGATGAAGAGAGAAACAAAAAATATCACTACTGTGTAAACGAAGAGTTTGAGAGTAAGCATTACACAATCTCCAAGATAATTTTTTTGAAAAAAAGAGAATAGATCATTTTTCTCAAGATGTCTCAAACGTGTAGTTATGAAGAAAGGAGGCAAGGTATGACTCAACAACTTGAAAATTCGAACTTACAGTACACCGAATGGAAGGAAGACGGTGGTAAAGTTATTTTTCAAATAAGAGCTAAAGTGATATCTTCGATTTGTGCCCTTAGAATTGACAAGGAGTTTGGCTATAACTCAGTTAGCACTTATATGGTTGAGAAATTGAACTTGCCTTGAGTTGAGCATATTGAACCTTACATGTTGAGGAGTAAAGGTAAGATGAGTTCTTCGAAATCTTAGATCACTTCTAGGTATTCAAGAAAGGTGATAAGTTTAGGCTTATTGTTGTTCTTGTTATTCTAAAGGTTTGGGTTTCACAATCTATCTCTTATTTTTAATTCTATATCAAAGGCGATTAGTTCTTCTTTAAATAGTTGTTGTTGTTAGGATTCAACTTCAAGAATATACTTTTTGAATTCAAGAAACTCTTACTTGAATTTAGTTTATCTTGTGTCTTTTTCATTTCTTTATTTGGTTTTAGCTTTCGCATGTTTCTTGATTTTCTTTAGTAGTTCTTGGACCTCCATCGCGTTGTTATCAAGTTTTGAGATGTAAATGCGGAAGCAATAACAATAAGGAATTGAATAACTAGAATTAAAGTGCAGAAAATAAAGGATATAAAAAAATCCAGGGAAAGAATTCCAAGAACTTCCAAGAACGTAAGTTCTACAGCCTTGACAAGATCCAAGCAACAACATTTAGATTTATTGAAGAAATCAAATGCCTTTATTTAAAAACAAATCAAGACAATAGATCCGATCTTGACCGCTTTACAAGTAACTTGAGACAACAACTAATAACTAGTATTAATCGCCTTCTAAGAATACAAGAGGAATCAATGATATCACAATAAAGATGTTATCTTACTACCTTCAACTATGAAGTAGTAAAGGTTGAAAGTTAAATCTCAAAGTATAAGTAACAAAGGTTCAAAAGATCTCTCAATGTATAATATTACCTTGATTGTTATCAAGTGGTGTCGTGCCCATCAATAGTTTTCATATCTTGTTGGGAAAGCCTTGGTATGTCTACACGAGAGCTTCATATAGCATGAAAAAAAATAGATACTCTTATGAGGTTAATGGGAAGAAACTCATTCTTGGGCCTTTGGCTCCCTCACAAATTTGTGAAGATGAAAAGACTGTTAAAGAGAATATGGAAAAATATGAGAGAGAAAAAAATGAGTGGAGTAAAAAAGTGCATGTTGACATCCCAAGAGAGGAAAAAGGAGAGGTTGTGTTGAGTGAAGAGAGTGGATGTCAAGTGAGGAAAAATGTGAGCTTGAGAAAAAAGAAAAGAGAGAAGGGCTTGAGATAGAAAAAAGTCGTGAGGTAGAGAGAGAGAAAAAAGAAGGTTTGAGTGAAGAAAAAAAAAAGAAAACCTTGGTGAGAGAACAGAGGCTAAGAGTGAGAAAAAAGTTAGTCTTTTGATAAAAGAAGAGAATGTAAGCAAGAAAAGATTTTCTTTACTTCCTAACCCATTAACTCTTTCTAATTTTAATTCTTGTGATTTTGTGCAGCCAAGTATTGAAAGACCTTTTCAAAGGAGAAGTAAAGTGCAAGAGATGGTGGCAAATGATCCAATTGGATTCCAATCTGAATTTGGTGAAATCAATTCTTGTTGGATGGTGGAAGATAAAAGCTTGGTTAAATTCTTTGTTATTGAACCTTTGGACTATTTTGATCCTTATTTACAGGTTTATGACATGAAGTTCCCTAAAAGCATTGCTAAGCTGGAGCCATTGCATAAAAGAATACAAGGTAATGATGTTTCATTGGTAAATAAGTCCAACTATGGTATGTATAATTGGTTTATTCGAATCTTGGGCTTTCTAGAACACCTAAGGTATTTTTGGAGGTAATGAACTATACTCTTATTTCTTATGTTGGTGACTTTATTATTTTTGTGGATGATGATATTTGATGCATATCAAGTCATTAACTGTAATATCCAAGTTCAAGTGCAAGAGTAATTTGCTTCCTTCTGAAATTGAGTATGACATAGATGATTATGAATTCCAACTTGATAGAAAGAGGAATGAAATTTATGAGAAGAAGCTTACGAATATTTCTTCTTCTCTTATTCAAGTGTCTAGTGAGCTTTCATGTGATAAATTGCTAGAGCATAATTTTTCTTGTGTGACGGAGAGTCACTCTTTAAGTCATGTTGATTGTGAGCTTGTAAAAGTATTTGCTACTAGTAAAGAGGATATGCAAGATTATTGTGACGCTAGTGATCAAATACTTTTTCATGAACCTATCTTTGACTCTTTCTATGAATGTTTGAGCAATTGCCTAGAATCCATTGATGTTGGGGATATTATTGGGGAGTGTTATAATCATGAGCTTTTAAATGTACTGGAATTTTTATTTTAGAGTTTATGGGTTCTTCTAGCTTTCTTGAGAATTTATATGCTTCTTTGAATAACTTACAAGCAGAGGAATGCATGGGATTTGTAATTGATACTTGGCTATATCATAAAAGTGTCTCATTTGATACATGTGGTAGAGATACTTGTTTTAAATGTATGCGTGATCAATCTTTTATAATTTCTTTTACATGCACATTTTTGGACTACCTTATTGACTCGACAAAATTAATAAATTCTGAACATCCATTCAATTATGAGTTCAACCATACTAATTTCATCCAACCGCTATTCAACCTATCTAATCATCAAATCTCACTCTCCAATACCATGGTCTAAAATCCTCAATATTTTCACTTTAAATTCACATAATCTAGGTGTAACAATAAATGGGTAATCAATATTTATCAACAAAAGTGATTAAACTTCACATACCCTTCCATTGTAGCAAAAACCCTCCCAAAAAACGTTCTTAGCCGAGTCCCAAAACTCTCCTAATGAGAAAAACCTTGAAACCCTTCGAATATAAGGTCTGACAGTGAATCCGCACATGCGGTCCCGCTTCTGCATTATAGTGGCCGCATCTACGGCCCCCTCCAAATCTAGATTTGTGCATTTGCAGACTAAAACTCGCATCTGCGCACATTCATCCACTTCAACGGACATCATTGCCCAGTTCTATTTTCGAACCTGCACACACCTTGCTGCACCGGGGCTCCACACCTGCGTGCAAGGTCCACATCTGGGGACTTTCCCCTAGAGCTCCCCTCTTCGCTTCTGTGACCATTCAGCCGCACCAGCGGCTTCGCATCTGTGGCCACACCCACAATAGATGCGATTACACCAGAAACCATTAGCCTTCAGCAATAATCATCAACTCCAAAATGATCCGTTAACCATTTGAAACACCCCGAGACTCCCGGAGCCCTGTCCAAACATTCCAACAAGTCCTAAATCAAAATACTAACTCGCTATAAGCCTCAAAGTACATCAAACAACACCAAAACCACAAACCACACATCAATCACACCTAATGAACTAATGAACTTCTAGCTTCTAAAACTGATGCTGAATCATATCAAACCAATCTCGAATGAGCTCAAATTTTGCACACAAATCATAAATGACTCGACAGACCTACTCCAAATCCCGGAACCGAAATATGAACCCGATATCAACAAAGTCAACACTCGGTCAAACCTCTCAACCTTCCAAACTTTCAACTTTTCAACTTTTACCAAAAAGCTTCAAACCAACCTACGGACCTCCAAATCATTGTTCGAACATACGCCTAAGTCAAAAATCACCATACGAAGCTATCTGAACCATCAAAACCCCATTCTAGAGTCGTCTACACAAAAGTCAAACTCCGTTAAACTCTTACAACTTAAGTATCCAACCTTAGGACTAAGTGTCCCAATTCACTCCGAAACCTTCCCGAAACCAATCCCAAACACTCCGACAAGTCACATAGCCACAGATGAACAAAATAGAAGCAATAGCTAGGGGAATGGGGATACAATGCACAAAACAACCAGCCGGTTCATTACAGGACTATAGAGGTGAAGAGAGCTATCGAGGCAATGGACGAGGACAAGGCCATCGCGATTAGGAAAGAGGAAGCAGTAATAGTAACAAATTTTACAATGAACTTAAAACATACCAAATATTTAGAGGTCATGGTCATGGACAAAGAGGAGGAAAAGGATGTTGCTACTATCAAGAAAATAATAGATAAAGGTATGACAAGTAAAAAAATTGAGTGTTATAGTTGCCAAAAATTTGGCCATTACTCTTGGGAATATCATAGTAATATTGAAGAGAAAGCTAACTTTGTTGACGACAAGAAAGAAGAAGATGAGTCGACCTGTTGTTGGCACTCAAGGAAGATGATAAAGACGATTGTAGCTCGTAGTATTTGGACAATAGAGCAAGCAATCGTATGTGTGGATACAAAGACAAGTTTGTGAAAATAAATAAAAGTAAGAGATAATGTGTCCTTCGGAGATACCTCAAAGATTCAAATCAAATGGATAGGTACGATTCTGATCTCATTTAAAGATGGTGGGCACAATTTAATTCAAGATGTTTATTATCTTCCAAAACTAAAAAGTAATATTTAGAATTTGGGGAAACTTCTTGAAAAGGGATATGATATTCACATGAAAAATATGCATATTTGGCGTAGAGATTTAAGTACAATTTTAATTGCTAAAGTGCATATTTAAAGAATAGATTATTTCTCTGAATCTTAATATAATTGATGCATAAAATATTTGAAGGCTAATGTGCAAGACGAATCATGGTGTTGGCACATACGATTTGGGCACTTGAATTTTGAAGCCCTCAAATCAATGAAAGTAAAGAATATGGTACATGGAATGCCATCAAACAGCCATCCCAATCAATTGTTTGAAGCTTGTCTTCTTCAAAAACATGCAAGGGGGAGTTTTTCAAAGAAGGTCATGTCAAGCACGACCAAGCCACTCCAACTTGTTCATACTTACGTGTCTAGGCCAATCAATCTATCTTCCTTTTGTAAAAGTAAATATTTTTTGCTCTTTATTGATCACTTTGGTAGAAAGACTTGAGTTTATTTCTTGAACCAGAAATTTGAAGCATTTTTTGCTTTTAAAAATTTCAAAGCACTTGTGAATAAAGAAAGTAGTTGTAAAATAAAAGCTTTAATGTCCGAAAGAGGAAACGAATTCACTTCAATAGAATTTAATGACTTTTGGCAGTCTAAAGAAATTCGTCGGCCTCTAACAGAACCTTGTTCACCTCGAATGATTCTGTCACAACCACAAATTCCTATCTTAGGAATCGTGATGACACCTACTCACTGGGACTAGGTAAACCTAACACATGATGAGAATTAATGGAGTTTAACCAACTTAACTGCAAAACATTAGTTAATAACTTAAATAACATAGCTGAACCAACATCAGTCATATAACCCCAAAATCGGTAGTACAAGTCATAAGCTTTTCTAAGAGTAACTAAGAATATCAAGTACATCATTGTCTCAAATTATAGTAGATAGTGGGAATGAAAGACAACAAAAGGTGATTTTGGGGCTCGTGAACATCAAGCAGATTTACCTTGAAGTCTCTAGCCGCGCAGACATAAGTCGCAAAACCAACTCGATTAGAAGTACCTGGATCTGCACAAAAAAATGTACAGAAGTATAGCATGAGTACACCACAGCGGTACTCAGTAGATATCAAGATTATTCTCAATGGAGTAGTGACGAGGTAAGTCGAGACACTCACTAAAATAAAACTTGTGCATGATATTAACATAAAGCTAGCAATGGAAGGAACGTCAAAGTAAGTTTAACAGAACAAAAATTATTAATGTAATACCAACAAAGGAATAATCGGACCACAATTGGCAACAAGAAGTAAACGGGTAAGAAAGCAGCAAGACAATCAGAACACAAATGAGATATGAAAGAACATAAATTGAGAAAACAGATGACATTTCGAATAATCAACTCTTTCTCACTACATGAATTACAACAAGAGTTTCCCTGATGCACCACTCTTCGTAACCACAAATCATAAGCCACAATTTTGAATCTTACGCATGGCATCTCGCGCCCATATTATCAATCACCTCCGCACGCAAAGTCCAGGTGCTACCATGTACGTTGTACCCGTTTCAAATGCCAAATAAAATATTTGAGAGATTTATTTAAATACAATAAGGCATAATAACAAATCTTGAATAAGACAAGGCGTCAAATGAGATAAATGACTTTATTTTAGAAATAAAATAAAATAAAATAAAGTACAATTTATATAAAAACAAGGTACCAAATGAGTTTAGATAGTAATTAGTAAGGTATGGGAAAATAACGTTTTTAAACAAAGTAAAACATCAAATAAATTAATGAATTAAATATATAATTTGTTACTGTAAAACATGGTAACAATTCTAAGTAAAGTAAAAAATTAAATGGGTAATGAGTTTAATTTGAGAACCATTTAAAGCAGGCATGATAACAATAAAATGTAGTAAAGTACCGAATGAGATGACGAGTTTTATCTTAAGAGTCACATAAAGTAAAACATGTTGATAATTTCTTTATTTAAGACCATCATGTTACCAATACTAGAATAATAACAGTCAACCAAGTACGATAAAAAAAATACATTATGAAATGATTTAAGGAAAAACAATAACTGTTAAATCGACAAACCCTTCTAACGTAGAATGTACTATGAGAATCACAACCGAGGATAACTTTACTGTCACAACCAATTACCACATTTCAATCTGTTGCGGTGTACAACCCGATCCTACACAATCAAAACTATATCCATTGCGGCGTGTAACCCGATCCGACCTATATCATATCATCCGTCCTTATCACTCCATATCATATCTTTCCATATTTCGTTGCGGCATGCAACCCAATCCCAACAATATCAGATTATTAACATAAACACTCAACACCAACATTTACTAAGTATCAACATAAAAGAAGATGAAACATACAGAATATTAAAGGACATTAAAGGATCACCAATACAACAGAGAATATCCAACACCTCGATCCCAAACAATATGAATTAAACGATTAAATTACAACCACCTACGGCGTATCACAAAAATTAAACACAATAAAGAAGCAAAACAAAGAAAGTCACAAGCGAATAAAATAGTTACATGATAACTCACAAAATCAAATTGCAATAATGACAGTTCATAAATAAAGGCACGGTTACAAAGAACCAATTAACAATTAAGGCATAAAACAGATAAGGCATGAATTCAACAGGTGATTTCAATTAACAATTAAGAGTAAACTTGACAATAAAAGATAGAACATGTACTAACTTCAAGTAAAGCACGTAAGGGCAAGCTTAATAATGGGAGATATGACATGAAATGACAACTTCAATTAAAAGCATGAAGAAGCCTAATAGCCTAAACCGGTCAAATACTGCATATAAGCTTGTGTACACACTCGTCACCTCGTGTACAAGTCTTCCACATAATTCATATAGTACTATCAACCCAAAACCTAAAGGGTAGATTTCCCCCACACAAATTAGGCAAGATACATACCTCAATTAGGCCAAATCAATACTCAAAATAGCTTTTCCCTCTAAAATTCGCCTCCGCTCGGCTTAAATCTAGCCAAAAACGACGTAGTAATATCAAGCAATGCAAGATAAACCAATTTCAGTTAATAAATCTATGATCTTTATAAAATTTCTCATAAGTCAACCCCAGGCCCGCCCGATCAAACCCGAGTCGAAGGGTAGGTCTCAACTACCCATAGCCCCACGAGTTCATATATGTATTTTGTTTCCAAATCCGAGTTCAATTCGACTCTCAAATCTCAACTTTACATTTTTCAAAATATAGACAAGTTCTGAAATGCTCAGCTATAAACAAGCTGCAGGTGTTGCATTTGAGACCTGGGGTCACAAATGCGACCCTTGCAATTATAGAAAAAGGATTGCAAAAGCGACCACAGCCAAGCCTGCTATTCTCGCATTTGCGACACCAAACTTCAAAATGGGAAGTTGTTCCCCCAGCAGCTCATGGCAAAAGCGACCATAATCTCGCAAAAGAGTGCCACCAATATTCGCAAATGTGAAACAATCCTTGCAAATGCGAGGTCCCTTCCCCAGCAGCCCAAATTCGAAAAAGCGAGAAGGATCGCACAAATGCGGGGGGTCGCATTTGTGACCTACACATCGAAAATGAGATGGAACTAGCACCAGCTCTCACAATTTATCAAAAACAATCCGAAACCAATTCGAAATTCATGCGAGTGACCCACGTCCAATCCACACTCATTAGTGAGTGAAAACAGTCATTAGAAGAATAGTACCCAACAAGAGTCGGGGTCGATTTCCACAGGGAGTTACGATAGGCGTTAGGAGTATACACTTGATGAAAGTGAATGGAACAACTAAATTGTGCTTCCAAACAAAAGGTTTTGATTTCTAATTCCACTTTTACTCTAGCAATTATAAGCTAAGCAAAGAAACTAAAAAGCGAATGATTGTTTTTGGTGTTTTTCCAAATAGTTAAAAAGCCTAGGGATGTGACCTTAACCTAGGTGTTCGCCTAATGGGTTAAATTCGTTAACACTTGTTTTGTTGATTGGGGTGTACTACAGGTCTCAACTCTACGTTACCTACTCAATACCTCTCGGCCATAGAGTGATTTTGCCCAATTTTGGCTTGCTCATGCCCAAATGGGTATCAAACTAAATAGTTTCTATGAGCTCAAGTCAATTTCTTGCTATATCTAGTTTGAACCGTTTAATTAAGCTAATCAAACCCTTATTTAGCGCAATTCCTTATTAGCCAATTTATCCTAGACTAGGTCCCTGTAAAGAACAAGTCAAAAAGGCATGAATCAATATTTGCAACCATCAATTCTAAAATTAAAGCATAAAGTAGGCTAAATAATCAACACCCAATCATAAACAAGCATTAAATTAAATACCCATAAGGTTTACACACTAGGGTTGGGTCATAACCCTAGTAAAAATCTAGCTACTCATAGTGAAAATGATGAAAAACAAGAAGAAATGCTAATTAAACTCATAATCTAAGATTAAAATGATAAAATATAATTTCAATCCTAAACTAGTCACAAACTTCCTAAAATGGCAAAATATAACGGCTGTAGCAGCTCAAACTTCGAAACATGACCAAAAAATGTGAATCTCGTCTATTTATAGTGGTCTGAAATTCACTGACAAAAATGCCCCTTGGGAGGTTCTGCGGCCCATGTGCGGTCCACAGATTTCTTCAACTAGCAGCGTCTTGAAATGTGCGGCCCGCACTTCAGGAAAGGCTTAGGTCTTGGTCATTTGCACACTCTCTGAACTTTGATTCATTTGTCAGTACAAACCTTGTTTGCAGCCACACAATTCATGTGCGGTCCGCACATTAGCTAGAACTTTGTTAGGCTCTTTTACTTATCCTACGGCCGCAGATGAAATTCTGCGGTCTGCACTTTCTTCTGCGGCTGCAGAAATTCTTCCGTAGATCACACTTCTTAAGTTCTGTGCCCCTTCTTGCCTTGTGATTCTGAACACTCCTTTTTTAGTTGTTTTCATCATGGGAGCCCAAACATCCAACGTTCCTGCAATTTGCACACTTTCATTAGTTTCATGAACATAAATCAATATTTTCATACTAAAACAAAAGCAAAAAGGTGCTAATAAGTACTCAAAATCCACAATTATCAACTCCCTCAAACTTAAGTCTTTGCTTGTCCTCAAGCAAATAAGTTAGTTCCCACCTCCTCAGAGTTATGGGTCACTTCAACGAGTCAAAGGTGAGCCATTCACACATCAGTTGGGACCAACAATTACCCACACCACTCATGCATTAAAAATAAGGTGACAAGTCAAATATATTCATGCACATATAGTTCTAATGTGACATTTGAGCTTTAAGAATTGACTTTACTCATCAAGGACTCTTGCTCTATCATGTAGGTCATGGTGGACTCCAAAATTTTCCTCCTCTACTTTCCATTTGCCAAGCTCACTTAAGAAATTAGCACTCAATCTTAAGATTCATGAAAGGTCCACTCATCTCTCACAAGATAATTTCACAAGTACGACTTCAAGTACCATAGGTTTGTCCCTCATGTAGATCGCCACTAATGTAAGCTCACTTGGTTCGAAATCAAGTAGGACTACTTTCGGGTTATAATGAAGGCTTTTGGATTAGGATAGGATACTATATGGTTAAGTGGTTACATCTTTTCTTAAGCATTCCACATTTTCATTTCTTGGCTCATAATTACCAATTCTTAGAGGCATTTTATTTTTGTTGGGGACTAGAGTGACTTAACATCACTCTTTCTCGTTAATTTCATTCTTTTTCTCTCTTTTTGATTGCTCATGCTAGGGATCACTACCTCTTTTTGATTCCATCAACCTTTCCACTTATTCACGTCTTGCATTTTTTTGTACTTTTTTTTCTTGCCTTCTCTTTTCATAGAGAACATTTATTTTCTCATTTTGTGCCTTGATACCTTTTTCACATTCCTCATCTCTCCACCAAACTTATGTTTTAAGCCACCTGTTTCACAAGAGTATTAAGGAAAGTCCGGAGTACCAAGAGAGGGTCATGACAAAACGGGTAAAGGCTTATAACATGGCTATAAAATGAGAAAGGCTAGAGGCTCAAAGGGGTTGACTAGGGATAACGATATTGGTTGACAATAGAATGCTCAAACAGGCCAAGGAAAGCCTACAATCACCTCTCAAACAAAGCAAAACTTAGGATTTCCACCTTGAAACACATTCATGGCAAGTTCTCGACCCTTCACACGGATACTTGGACTGGCAACAATTCATCTCACCCCTCATGCAACTAGATTGTAAAAGAGGATAGAGTCGAGAGCCTACAACGACGACATTCAAGTATAAAGATCACTATGGTCCAATTAAACCACTCGATGATTATCAAAGTCAACTCAAGAGTCACAAAGTCACTAACTAGAGCTATTTCTTTCAAAAACCTTATCTCTAACCATAAGCACGTAGTTAAGTGTGTTGGTACCAATTGAAGCACGATTAACTCTTCGAGAATGAATTGATTAGGTCTTTTTATTCATTACCACTACTATTATTACCTAAACACAAAAACGAACTCATTCCCTTAAGAAGGTTGTCGCGCCATCCATCGTTGGGACGAATCACCCAGCTTACACAACAACTACCCTTGGAAAGAACTGTGGCGTTAAGAAAATCAAAGTCTTATTTTCTACTAAAGCATAAAAAAAAGCTACTTAACAAAACAAGAACTAATATGAAAAAAAATAAAGAAGCTAATCAGCAGAAACTACCAAAGAGAGATAAATATACATAAGAGAAGAGAGAGAAGCTAGATAAAGAAATAAGAAAAGAAATAGTATCATCAAATTATTACAGACCGAATGTATTAAAGTGTACCAATGTGTCAAATAAACTCCATCCCCCCCGAATAAAAATAAGCATTGTCCCCAATGCTTAGCAAAATAAGAGTAAAAAGGAAAGGGTGAAGAAAACTCCCTAGGATCCTTGGACATCTTAGTGTCCCCAGCAATGTCATCTCCCTCAGGGTCACCCAACTGAATCTCATCATCATCAAATCTAGACATGGCTGGGTTGTCGAACATCGCATGCACTGCCTCAACATGTCGACAGCAAGGTCTGGCTCGTCAGACTGGCCAGCTGGTACTACCGGTGCAGATGGTGCTGAAGTATCTAGGGCAGACTGGTGCGGGTCAAGCAACATATCAAGAGGAAGATCTCCAGCTGTAGCAAGTCTAGTCACCTCCCGCCGAAGCTTGTCACTGATTTCTTGCTTACCTAGGTCTTCCTCATCTTCTTTACTTCCTTTCCCAGTGATATTCAACATAAATTATGCATATTTATATGCATATCGCCTCACATTTTACTCATATTGCGTGAGTTTTGTATGTGTAATGCAATGATTTGTTCTAATTCGTGGCGTTTTTATGTGTAGGAGTCAAATAGAATTGATTTGGAAAATTGGTGTGCAAATTAAAGAAAGAACGGAAGGATTTGGAGGAAGTAAAAGTTTGGTTTTCAGGTTGGCGCTAGGCACCAACCAAAACGCCACTTATAGAAGACCAAAAAGTTTGTTGTCCATGTTGGTGCCAGGCGCCAAAGGGCGCATTTTGTCCTAATTCGGTTAGGACTTGGTGATTTCAACCCTAACCCCCCAACATGTATAAAAGGATTCTAAACCTATTTTTGGGGGGGTTTGGACATTCTTTGGAGGCGAGAACAAGACATGGAACTCTCAGGAGCAAGGATTCTCAGTTTTTCTTCATCTTTCTTAGTAGTTTCCATTATTCAAACACTTGTGAATATGTTTTGATACTATCATGAGTGGCTAAAACCCATAGTTTTGGGCTTGTGTTTTATCCATGAATATTGTTGTTTAAAGTTGACTTAACCTTAATTACAATTCACCAATATATGATTATTTCTTCAATTCTATAATTAATTGCTTAATTGTCTGGCCAGCAGTTAGGTGTTATTCACTATCTATGCTATGCTTGGGAAAGCCATGTTTAGATTAGAGAAGAATTGAAGAGAGCATGATCTTAAATCTGAGAAGGGGCGGATTTGTGGTTAGGATAGGAATATACCAGTTACCATGCTTAATTAAATATTATAATCTTAATGCGTTCTCAATAGATTAATTTCATAGGAATATAGGCATTAATCTATTTTGAATAGGCGAGTAGTACTTTGGGAGAAGGTTGCGAGAGCAATTGTTTGATTAATTAGCAACCATGAGTGAATTGTATAAAAATGAGAGTTAACTAGAACACGATAGGGTTGGTGAATGGAGCACAACCCTGGAATATTTGTCTCTGCTGAATACACAACAACCATTTTGCTGATTGATAATTTAGTTACTAGTTAGAATTATTATTTAGTATAATTACACTTTAGAACTCTGAGTGACTAGACTGAATAACAATCTTGGTGAATTTAGTGGGTAATTAATACAAGTCTCTATGGGTTCGACACTTGACATATCATTTTATTACTTGTACGATCACGTATACTTGCATGTGCGTTTGGGAGCAACACCCAACTCCTCAATAACTGACCCGTGCTGTACCAAGGTGTCCATGGTCGTCTTCTGGTTCTCCAACATCTTCTTCAGTGTCTCATCAATGTCAGAAGGAGCCTGTGGTGCCTAAGGAATGGACTGCACTGCCTAGAAGAAGTCAGACAACATAGAAATAGCTGTCTGTATCCTGTTGTTAAGGCTCGCCAATGTCTGGGAGACTCACAGAGTAGATAGGGGAACGCTGGGCATGGGCACTGTCTTTAGAGCAACTCTAGGGGCTGTGGTAGGAGTTGAGGCTGATGGCAGAGGCATAGCAGCAACATTGGTAGAAGGCTCAGCAGAGGTGGATGGAAGATCAGCTGCCTCAGAAGTTACCACTGTTGGCTTATCAGACTGGCCTGTGGTGGTAGAAGGCTAGATTTCTTCTTTGGGTTGCTGGCATCCATCAGTGAATACCAGTCGAATTGCTTCTTTAGCTTCACCTTAGTGTTAAAATCTCTCGTCTCTACCTTTGCATCAGTAAGGTACTTTGTGATAGTGTTTAGATAAGGATAGGCCTAGCTGTCATGCCGTGCTATCACTGAAATGTTAGCCGACATCACGGCACCCACATTGATTGGGTATCTAGCCACAATGGAAGCCTCAAGACTGCCCGAGGAATAGGAAGGCGAGTCTCGTTCTTGCTCGGATCTAGTCTGCTGCAGACAAAGGTTTGCCAACCCTTCGCCTCAAAATTCAAAGTGTTCCGATAAATGGGAACCCCAGCAGTGATCCATGGTAGTGGTGGCCCTGGTGGTGCTAGAATCTCAGCCAAACAAGGTCGGACTTCATCCTTCAGTGCGCACTTCTCCAGATACACCTTTGGCTCAACATCCTCGAAGCCTAAGTACGCATTTAGTGTATGCTGATCAAACCTCACCTTGAGGTTGCATACTTTTTTCACCTTCATCCCTTTCATGATGTGAGCTACATTGGCATAAAATTCTCGGACGAGGTATTTTTTGGCATCCTCCACTCTCTCGGTGAACCATATCCAACCTTTGTGTTCTCTGAACTGCCTCAAAATTGCTGGGTTGTATTTCTCCAAATCCTTCAACAAAAATTGTCGCTCAAGAGTTAGCGACCTCATTGGCCACCACATACGAAAACTGGTTAAGGCAGCCAAGCTGACAAAACGATCCTCCCAAACCTCTTTCTTCTTTCATCTCTCAAGCCCTGTAGCTATAGCATCTCCCCCTGCCATCATCAGGGATGTCATGTATAACTTGTGCCTCAGGGACTGGGGTGGCTGATGACTCAAAAGCCTGACTAGCACTCTCCGACCCCTCGGAGGTGCTGTCAAATGAAGATGACTCGTCCCTGAGTTGGTATCTCCCCTACGACCTTGACTGTGTGGCCATCTGCTCCTCCTGAATAGAGGCTGAGTTGCCCTATGACACATCCCTTGACGGGACATAGGAGCTAGACTCGGAGAGGCTTGCACCTCTCCCTTTGTCGACTGTTGTTTTCTTTCTGATTGTCTTGGGCTGGCCAAGGGGCAAGGCATTTTTACCTCGACCCCCGGAGGATTCACCTCTCCCCTTTGAAGTGTCGCCTCGACCTTTTGATGGAACCATTGTATGTATCAAGCAGAGGAGATTGTTAGTTGCAAATCATTGTTCAAACACATATAGGAGTCATGTAGGTAAGGGAGAAACAACTGGATATGGTGGAGTTATGAAGTTGATTCATCCCTGCAGGATAAGGGATCTACGGTCCACACAATTTTGTACTGCGGCTGTAGATGGGAACTCGCAGTCCGCACATTTATGTTGTGCGACTGCAGAAAGGAAGTGCGGTCCGCACATTTGAGATTGCAACCACACTTCTGAGTCCCAGAATTGTGAATCTCTAATGACAGAGAAATGGCCATTCTGCGGCCACAACAAGAAATCTGCGGTCCGCACAATTTTATTGCGGCCACAAATTCCTGCGTCACTTAAGCTTCAAAAAATCAAAATATGCGGACCGCACAATTCAAGTGCTACCGCAGAATTCAAACTGTTACAAGCAGACAACTTCTTACTCTAAAAATTTTCAATTTCTTGCACAAATAGGCATCGCAACATTGTTAAAACATGAAATTTCACAAACCCAATCCCAGTAGAGCATGTATCAATTTTACCTAGTTCAAATATACCCCACATGGACACACAACGGAACTCTAATAAAAGATGGCCTAAAAAGAACTAAAAAAATCTACAAACTAAACTAACAAAAAAATCAACACGAATTTGAAGCATACCAGATAGAGTGAGTGCACCGAGTGATTAATCTAGGTAGCTGTGTGTGTGGACAGTCAAAATCTCCAAGAAATATTAACATAGTAACAATATTTTGTTGAAAGTGGGAAAAGGGTAAAGTGAGGTCTACTGTTCTATTTATACCAACAAGTTTTGAGAAGGGATAATAGACGAGTGCGGTCGCACATTCTCAGAACCCACTCTGCGGTCCGCATATTTTCAGGAGCCACCGCAGATTTCACGTGCGGGCATAGATCGACCTCTACATTGACAAGCTTAAACTTCAAAGTGTTGGTATTTTTAATGTTTCAAATGTGCGGTCCGTAAGAGAAATGTACGACCGCAATGCTCATCTGCTTTGGAACATAAAAATGTGTGGCCCGCACAAATAAAGTGCGGTCCGAACTCTTTTGAACACGTAGCCATATTTTCGTTCACAATTCTTGTAAGTCACACTCATCCCCGTAGCACACTTCAAATCAAGATAAAACACAAATAACACCTAACTACAAAAGAAAAAGGAAAAAAAACATGGGTTGCCTCCCGAGAAGTACCTGATTTAACATCGCGGCACGACGCAGAAAACTCCCAAATAAAGTGAAGGACCGCCACCATGTGGCTATCTCCAAACTTGACCAAGTAGTGATTCACCCGGTTACCATTGACTCGGAATACTTCATCATTTTTTTTCTTCAAGTCTAATGCACCAAAAGGTGTCACACCCACAATTTCAAAAGGACCACTCCACTTGGATTTTAGCTTCCCAGTAACATCCTCAACCTCGAGTTAAACAACAATACAAGATCGCCGACCTTGAACTCTTTGTTCCAAATGTATTTGTCATGAAGATATTTCATCTTTTCTTTGTACAAGGACGAACTCGCATAAGCATGGTTTCGGAACTCATCCAATTCATTCAAATATGCAACCCTGAAGTTAGCAGCTACATCCCAATAAAGATTCAACTTCTTTAGAGCCCATATTTCCTTGTGCTCTTGTTCCATAAAAAGATGAAAAGCTTTTTCGAACACCATCCGGTATGGAGACACTCTAATAGGTGTTTTGTAAGCCGTCCGATAAGCCCATAATGCATCATCAATATTCTTGGACCAATTCGTCCGATTATGGGCCAATAGAAACCGCCAATGCGAAGAATGACAAGCCCCAAGAATTTCACCTTGCTCTTCTTCTGGTACACATCTTCTAATCACCCCATCCATACAAATTCGAAAAAGGTATGGTTCATCCCAATAATAATCTTGACAATCCCGTTTTAGCTTTTTCCTTTGGGTTGAAGAGAACTCATCCGGAATGATTCCACACACAAGAAAATTTGCTAAATTTGCCAACCATGGAACCTCTTTCATTGAAATTGCCAAGAGTTGCTCATCGGGGAAAGAGTCATTGATCTCAAAGCCATCATGTGGCCTCCCCTCCTCCTCCAAACGAGACAAGTGGTCCGCCACTTGGTTTTCACTGCCTTTCCTATCTTGGATGTCAATATCAAATTCTTGCAAAAAGAATACCCATCTCATCAACCGAGCTTTGGAGTCCTTTTTTCTCATAAGATAACGAAGCGCCGCATGATCCCTGTGGACAATAACTTTTGTCAACTTGAGCTTCAACAATTCAAAAGCTCTCATGCAATCACCGTTGAAATTAAACTTAGCATACTTCTCAAGAAGCTTGCACAACGGGTTCACCATCTTATAGAAGTCTTTGATGAAGCACCGGTAAAAACCTGCATGGCTTAAGAAACTCTGCACACCCTTCACCGAAGTAGGGGTGAAAGCTTAGAAATCACCTCAATCTTGCCTTGTCAACTTCACTTCCATTCCTTGAGATTTTTTGGCCAAGGACAATACCTTCCTCGACCATGAAATGACATTTATCCCAACTGAGCACCAAATTTGTCTCTTCACATCTAACCAGCACTTTGTCCAAATTTGCAGGACAATCATTAAAAGAATCTCAAACCACCAAGAAGTCATCCATGAAAACTTCAAGGTATTCCTCCACCATGTCCGTGAAAGTAGCCATCATACACGTTTGAAAAGTCGCCAGTGCACAAACCAAGTGGCATTCGTTTGAAAGCAAAAGTACCATAGGGACATGTAAAGACTGTTTTCTCTTCATCTTCCGGAGCAATGGAAATTTGGTTGTAGCCCTAGTACCCATCAAGAAAGCAATAGAAAGCACGGCCGGCCAATCTATCGAGCATTTGATTTAAGAAAGGAAGTGGAAAGTGATCATTCCTTGTGACTTTGTTGAGCTTGCGATAGTCCATACACACCCTCCAACCGGTCACCATTCTAGTAGGTATGAACACATTCTTGTCATTGATGACCACCGTCATCCCCCTTCTTTGGGACATATTGAACTGGAGAAGTCCATGAATTATCAAAGATGGGGTAGACAACCTCGGCATCCAACCACTTGATAATCTCCTTCTTGACATCTTCTTTCATAACCTTGTTGAGTCTTCTTTGATGTTCAATAGATGGTTTGGCGCTATCCTTCAACTTGAACTTATGCATGCAAAAGGCGGGGCTTATTCCCCGAATATTCGCCAAGGTCCACCCAATAGCCTTCTTCCTCTTTTGTAGCACTGCCATTATGGAATCTACCTACACGTTAGTCAAACGAGAGGAATGAATAACCGTCAAAGTAGAACAAGTACCAAGAAATTCATACCGAAAATGTGGAGGCAATGGCTTCAACTCAAAGGTAGGAGGCTCTTCAATAGAAGGCTTTGTAGGAGGAGTTGTCCTATTTTCAAGATCCAAGGACAATTTTCGGGGTGCATAGTTGTACGACCCCATTTCTTACAAAGAGTTTACACATTCCATGAAGCCATCCATCTCATCATCATCAAAGATGAGCAAGACGTCCTCCAACATATCACCAACATTTCATTCTACAATAATTTCCTTGAATCGAGTTACAACCTTAGGTTAATACCTTTAACTTGCTTAGTCATATCCTCAACAAAGGACTTTACTTGACGAGTTTCTTATAGGTCCTTCTGTTTCAAATAAATAACATATGTTAGCTTGCGCACACACCCTCGTAACATTAACCCTTAGCACTCTTCCAAACTATGCATCTCTTCATTATGATATTCAAAAATCATAGCTACATTGTCTCAATCTTGCTTTGTTGAACATAAGTCGCTTTATTGTGGTCCTTCCTTCCCCACTTATGGTGAATGTTTTAGATTTTGACACAGATCTTGAACTTATAAAATTGAAGGGCATATCTTACATATCTCTAGTCCTCTTGTATAGGATTGACTATTAAAGAGGATTAAGTTGCCATGGTATAACCTCATAAGTGCTCAACTGTAAGGCCTCGTAAAGCTCGCCAAGGATTTAAGGTTTTGTGGTGCCGAGGTATGGATTTTTGGACTTGAAATGCATCGTGGGGTTGGTAGAAATAAATTTGTAGAAAAAGCATTTCTACGATCCATTTCACCACTGCAGATCAGTTTCGGTGACCGCAGAACCATCGCGGATGAGATCAGGAGCAACTTAATATTGATTGTCATTTCGGGGTCTAATGTGTGCTCCCGCAGATTCGTTTTGCAGATCACGTATATGTTGCATAACTAGCATGGGAATTTTTGGAAGGAGATTTTGCGGTCCTGTATTCAACCGCAAAATCATCCCGCTGACCCGCCGCAGATCGTACCAGACCCAACCTAGATTTTTGGAGACCATTTCGCGGTCTAGTTCGTGGACCGTAGAACCTGTCTGTGATGCATTTTGCGATCGTGGATTTTACTCGGAAGGTTATTTTAGCGAATTTTCTAACATGAATCAATTTTAATATAAGGACTTAAGGGGTTATTTTTAGAGGGGAATCAGATTACTTTAGAGAGAGAGAACACTTTAGAGGGGGGGGGGGGG